>DF360184.1:22353-55740 GCA_000787875.1 Solanum virginianum | reverse complement strand
GGAGTGTCATTTGAGCATTTCCATCTGCATGGGCTTCCAACAACCATTGAGTAATACTCTCCATATCAGCAATAGATTCTCATTTTAGGCTGTCAACACAAAACTCTCACTCGAACCTGGTCCCTCCTTTTGAGACTGCATTAGCTGAGAATTTAATCTAGCAATCTTTACATCTCTACTAGCCAATGCCACTGTTATCTCCTCTAATTCTTGCTTTAATCTCTCCTTCTACTCAAGAAGATCAGATACTCGAGACTTAACCTTATTCCCAATTCTTCCTTCCATACATATTCCAAAAGAGTAGTTTATGAGAAGGCTTGCTTGATCATCCTTGGTACTCCCTTCCTTAACTGACTTCAAAATGCTCAAACATATAATTCAGCAAGTATCCATAACCTAAGCCATGTTTGCGATATTTGAAAGTCATAGTTTTAGTAATGCGTTCCATCATAATGGCAGGAAAATTAATTACCTTAAGTTTACTCAAAGCCTCCATAAGAAACAAGTCAGCAGATGAGGCTATTGTCCTTTTCTTATATCGAGGAAGAAGTACCTTGTTAATGTATTCAAAGTACAACAGACATTGTCCCTTCAAAAACTTTTTAGGGACCCCTAAATATCTCCAATAAAACAGTGTACTCTCTTTATGAATAAAATGCTGGGTAGACAAAACCTTATTAATAGACGCAATCCCCTCTCATGGCACGTTTAAGCTTTTTCCTAAAGTGTTCTCATTTAAATGAAATATAACTCCCCCTACCTTAGTATTGAGACTGGCCCCATGGACAATATCAATATTATAGTAGAACTCATGCATCTTTGGCTCATGAAAAGTGGGAACAGGTCATTCAAATAGGTGCATCTATCTTTGTATTTCAATTGCATTAACAAAATCATTCATCCCATGCTTGGATCATGCTTCAGGATCAAAAACCCTTCCACTTAAAAACTTTTACATTTGCACGACTTGAACTCTTTCAAACTTACTCAGAACTTTTCAGTCTTTCTCTTTTTACTGACCGAACCTAGTCCTTTCTCTAGAATAGGTTCCCCTTTTTCTTTTGGTACTATCCTTTTGTTCTTTTTATTCTTTGTCTTTCCACTGGGTTTTCTCTTCATAGGCTGAACAATTAAAATTACATTTTCCTTCCTTAAGTTAGCAGTCATGGCATCTGATTCTATTTCACTTCCTTCCCTCTCCTTTATCACATTGATCACTTTTTCTTCAAGAATAAACTCAGCATCCACTACAACCTTAACCCTTTGTTTATGTTTTTTGATTCTTTGGAATTGCTAGTAGCCATAGCCTCTCTGAACCTCTTTTGAGTGCCTCTAGTGGAGTAAGTTTTGGTGACTTTGGTAGGTCTGTAGCAATTTTTTTCCCTTTGAGGTTTGCTCCATTCTTCCTTTTTCATTGGTTGGAGTGGTTTCTTTTGGAAGGGTCTCCTTTTTCTCTTTTCCTTTATTAGTTGTATGGCCAATCTCATCTTTTTTCAATATCTTCTTGATTTCTTTTACCACTTTTTCTGATTTTCCATACTATGGGCACATTGTCATCATCTTATTTTTCATCTTCTACAAAAAAATATGGTATCTCACTCCTAGAAGTCTAATCGAAAATAGGTTTTGACTCAACTACTGGGAGATCTGGTTATTTTTATTTTTCATCGGAACATAGAGACACAAATTCCTCATCCCTCATCCCTGTCAAGTTTTCTACTATCCATTCCTCTCCTACTATAGAATGTTAGAACTCGTTTTGTGCTCCTCAAGAAAGTCCCCCTTGATATGTCTCTCTGACATATTAGATGAAATAAGACCAGGTTGAGAAGAGGATGATTGGGCAATAGAAGGTCCCTTTTCAAGCGGTTAAAGGATAGACCTGGTTTTCGAATGAGTAGAAACATTTTGTGATGACCCTTTGTGAAATAACAAGAGTTGGAGAGAAAATTGGGGTTTTATCCTTTTAAGCCAAGGATGGAGTATTTGTATAAATTCACATTTGACTAGGTTTTGACTTGAAAAGGGAGCATTTTTAATTTCTAAAATTGTAAATTTTTCAGCACTAAGAGAAGAATGGGTATAGGTGTGGATGGAGAAGTATTGATTTTGTGTGACATCGGGGTCTCAGTGTCTGTATTTGGAAATTTATCAGAGGGAGTGGAGGTAGGAGACATATCTGAATAGGGTCTTAAGAATGAATATGACAGGAGACTAAAGGAGTAAGTGGAGATGTATGGTTTAAATTTGAAGAGATGAAAAGGATAGTGAAGTTTTTGAGAGGGGATTAGGAATTTTAAGAGAGTGTGTCTAGTCCCTGAGACTATATAATTTTTCAGTTTCAAGTGAGCCAAGACAACAGTTCAGAAGAGAGATGACTTACACATGGCAATCTTAATGGTCTGCATATATAGTTCAAAAGCAGTGATAATATTGCTAACTTTTGAGTAGGTATCAGGTCTCTCTCATATAGTTAAATGATGTATGTTTTGGTTTGGCCTACCTCTTTCCCTTCTTCATCCATCCTTTCATGTGTGTATACCTATAATGGTATAAGACTGAATTTAGACTATACCAACATAACAAAGTTTTGGATACCTGTTTCATGAATCTAGCCAAAAGGGAGTTGAATGGAACTGGTTGAGGTGGTTAGCTCATTCTTATCAAACCCAACTTCAAGCGATTCTTCTCAAACTGATCCTTTCCCTATGCCTTTGTGAAGATGTCTGTTATTTGTTCCTCTGTCATGCAGAATTGGACACAAATTGTTCCCTTTCTCCACATTATCTCTCAGGAAGTGATGTCTCATGTCTATTGCTTAGTTTGCTTATGCTGAACTTGATTTTTTACCATGTTTAGAGCACTTGTATTTTCACATAACAAAGGAATTGTGTTAGTCAGAATTCCAAAATCCTCTATTTAATTTGTTGCTTAGCCCATAGCAATTTAGTATAACAAGTTGTCGTTGCTATATATTCTGCTTTTGTTGTAGATAATGCAGTGAAGTTTGGCTTCTTTGTTCCCTGATAAATCAAGGATGATCTAAGAAAGTGGCTCATTTTTGAGGTGTTTTTTCTGTCAGTCAGGAATACTACGTAATTTTTATCTACATACCCAACCAAATTGAAGGAGTCTCTAACAGAATAATATAGGACTAGGTCCTCAATTTCCTTTAGGTACCTTCGAATTCTTTTTGCAGCCTTTAGATAAGATTCTTTAGGAAAAGCTTATGAAATTTTTTGCATATTCTCACACTAAATATAATATTTGGTCTGCTTACTGTGAAATATAGAAGAGATCCGATAATATAGAAGAGATCCGATGATTTCTCTTTACATAGTTTCATTCAACTTGGGACCAGGTTGATCAACATCAATTTTGAAATTTGTTCCAATTAGAGTATCTATAGCCTTAGCATCCAGATACTTCTTCAATAGCTCTTTGATATTTTTTTTACATATGTAAGTATCTTTTGGAGTTTGTTTGATTTGAAATCCTAAGAAGAAGCTAATATTAAAACAGAAGATCCACACTACACACTAAGCATGTGAAAAGTTAAGAGTTAGTTGGAAAGCATATGAGAAGTTGACTATTAGTTGAAAGAAGTTGAATGTTACTTAGAGTTTGTTCAGAATGAAAAGGCGAATTGTACACCTATATAAGTACTACAAGAGCACTAGTTCTAAACATACAAAAAAATGTAATTCTCCTCTAATAGAGCACAAAATGTAGCTACATTCTTTAATGAAGTTTCTAGTTCTCTTCAATTTTTTGTTTGCTTTTGTGTAAGAATGTAGTATGGTATCAGAGCAGCTGATCATGATTCAAAATCAGTAAGCTTCATTTTAATTCAAGTCAGTTATAAATCGAGTTCTTAGAGATATAACAATGGCAGAAAACCAGACTACGAACAGTGTGGAGATGGATCCTCAAACAAATCACGACCATTCTTTACACCTACAATCTTCAAACACTCCTAGAGTCGCCTTGATTCCTATTAAGCTCACAGGACCTAAAAACTATGGAATATGGAGTAGATCCATGCAGATTACATTAGTTAGTCAAAAACAAATTAGGATTTGTAGATGGCACTTGCACAAAAAGTTCCTACAAAGGTGCATTGTTGTCCAAGTGGGAAATATATGATATTGTGGTTCTATCATGGATCAGTGGAGTTGTAGCTCCAGAATTAATGACAAGCATAGTCTATGCTTCAAGCTCAAAGAAGTTTTGGGAAGATTTTAAAGAGAGATTTGACAAATCAAACTTGACAAGGATTTTCGACTTGTGGAAGGAGATTAGTATACTGACACAGGGCACAGATTCTGTCACAACTTACTACTCAAAGATGAGAGATCTTTGGGATGAGCTGTATGATTTGGGAGCTTACACAGTGACACAGGGCACAGATTCTGTCACAACTTACTACTCAAAGATGAGAGATCTTTGGGATGAAATAGATGTGATGATTCTAAGCCCTTCCTGTGACTATGAATTGTCCAGGCCCTATGCTGAACATATCAAACAACAATGACTGCTGTAATTTCTTGTTGGACTAAATGAAAGTTTTTCTCAAGTGAGAAGTTCAATTCTGTTGAATACAATAGTACCAAGTGTAAACCAAGCCTACTCTATGGCTATACAGGAAGAGAGCCAAAGGAAGCTAGGAACCAATGATGCAGGAAATGAACCAATAATAATGATGGCAGGGAGGAACTCAAACATTCAGAATTATCATCAAGCACAAGGAAGATCTCCCTTTTCAACAGGTTTATTTCAAGGGAAGAAGCAAGGAGTCATATGTGAGCATTGTGGATATAAAGGACACACCAAATAGACTTGCTACAGGATTGTAGGCTTTCCAGCAGACTTCAAAAGCAAAAGGAAGAGCCAGAATGAGACATTCATGAAGCTACAAGCAAATAATACAGTTTATGAAGGGGAAAGCAATGGAGGAAAGCAACTAGACACAAAACATGATTCAGAGAAGAAGTTGAACTTTCCAGGAGGATACTTCACAAGAGATCAGTGTGAGCAAGTGTTGAAGATGATGAATCCCACACTAACAGGTAGTTGCAAAGCAAATGCAATAGCAAGTATGTGTGAACTGAGGAGTAAAAGTAATGATATAAAATGGATAGTTGATTCTGGTGCTTCACATCATATTACTTATATTAAAGAAATCTTAGATAATCCTAAACCTATAAAAGACTTAAGGATGAACAAGAGTGCTTATAGGAAATAAGATCCAGATTAGATAAATTAGAGATGCAATAGTGTTAGGAGATAATTGTTTGAAAAATGTTCTACATGTACCAGATTTTAAGTTCAATTTGCTATCTGTCTCAAAACTCATAAAGGATCTTAATTGTGTGGTGTCTTTCTATCCTGATATGTGTGTGTTGTGGTCTCTCTTCAGTGGGAAGGTGATTGGGATTGATAGAGTTTCTGATGGGCTTTATATCTTGAGGAGTCATGTAATACCACTGATTGAAGCTGTAACAACTAGTAAAGAAGATCAAGACCTGTGGCATCTGAGCCTGGGACATCCCTCTTTTGGAACCATGAAACACGTAGAAGCCTTGAAGAATAAAGTAGTTATAGAAGATCAACATGAATGTATGATATGCTTATTAGCTAAGCAATGCAGATTGAAATTTCCTGTTAGCATCTCTAAGTCATCTAGTATTTTTGAATTGATACACACAGATGTTAGGGCACCTCATAGATTTCCTACATATGACAGAAAGTACTATTTTCTGACAATTGTTGATGATTACTGTAAATTTACTTGGGTTATGTTGCTGCAGTCTAAGAAAGAAGTTATTGTGGTTTTAAAAAACTTTATCTCTATGGTATGTAATCAATTTGGTGTTCCAATAAAGTTGATTAGATCTGACAGTGGGACTGAGTTCTTCAATACATGTATGAATGATTTATTATCTGAACATGGAATTGTCCACCAAAGTAGTTGTCCCTACACACCTCAACAAAATGGTGTTGTGGAAAGAAAACATAGACATATTTTGGAAATAGGAAGAGCCTTAAAAATTCAATCTCAAATTCCAAGTAAGTTTTGGGGTGAGTGTGTTAAAACAGCAACATATCTCATAAACAGGTTACTTTCCAAACAGCTTGATGGGAAGTCACCATATGAGTTATTACTTAAAAAACCTCCCAACATAGATCACTTAAGGGTGTTTGGGTGTCTATATTTTGCTACTGTGTTGTCAAAAAGAGATAAATGCTCAGGTAGAGCAAGGAAAGCCATTCTTCTTGGCTATTCTTCCACTCAAAAAGGGGTACAGGCTGTATGATTTGGGAGCTTACACAGTGTTTATCAGTAGAGATGTCACCTTTAGGGAGCACATCTTTCCCTTTAGGGAGGAGAAATTATATGAAAACTATTGTTTGCTCTCACCTATTGTGTCTGATTTAGGTACTCTATATGATTGTTCATCAACAATTGATGAAACATCTTCAGTGCCTACAGCTACAAATCAACCAGAAAATGACCAGTCAATCCCAAGATCATTTTGTGACACTAATCAGGAACATGCAAACTCAAGTGAAGCCACAGTACAACCACCATCAACAGATACTACACAAAGTCTAATGCCTTTATCATCATTAGAAGACAACTTGCCAGCTATTAGAAGTCTACTAGATAGTCAAGGCTACCTATCTGGACAAAAAACTATATAGTTCCTGCTAAGACTTGTCTTTATTCAACCATTGACTTTGTGAATTACCATCATCTCTCAGATAGTTACTAGAATTATGTGAAGTCTTTCTCAACTTTGACTGAACTACAGTCTTTCCAAGAAGCATCACAAGATGAAAAATGGGTTTCAACAATGCAGGAGGAAATCAAAGCGCTAGAGGATAACAACACATGGAGTATTATGGACCTATCTTTAGGGGAAAAAGCTATAGGTTCAAAATGGGTGTACAAGATCAAGTACAAGTCCAATGGTGAGGCAGACAGATTTAAAGCCAGATTGGTAGCTAGGGGATACAACAAACGAGAAGGACTAGACTACACTAAGACCTTCTCACCAGTTGCTAAAATGGTAACTATGAGAACAGTTATTAGCCTAGCTACTTCATATTAGTGGGATATGTTTCAGATGGATATAAGCAATGCCTTTCTTCAAAGAGACTTTAATGAGGATGTTTTCATGGAATTACCTCTTGGTTTTTAACATCAAGGGAAGAATAAAGTTTGCAAATTTAAAAAGTCTCTATATGGTTTAAAGCAAGACAGTGGAATATCAAACTCACCAATGTCTTATTGCAAGTAGGATTTTGTCAAAGTATCCATGACCATTCATTATTCAGCAGGAAGAAAGGGAGTGACATGATAGTTCTCCTGGTATATGTGGATGATCTGTTATTGAAAGAAACCAACTCTGAAATGATAAATGAAGTCAAGACTATTCTTCACTAATATTTTAGAATGAAGGACTTGGGGAAACTCAGGTATTTCTTGGGAATAGAAGTAATGCAATCAAAGAATGGTGTGTTGTTAAACCAAAGGAAATATGCTCTTCAGCTTATAGCAGACGCTGGTTTAAGTGGTGCAAAGCCAGTTAGCACTCCTGTTGAATTTAACCAAAAATTCACTAGCTTGGCTTTTGACCAACACACAGGAAACAATTCATATCTAGAACTAGAAGATATAACAGTGTATCAGCACTTGATTGGGAAGCTGCTTTACTTAACTACAACAAGGCCAGATATTAGTTTTGGAGTGCAAGTTTTAAACCAATTCATACAACGTCCAAAGATGTCTCATTGGAATGCAGCTATCAGGATAGTAAGGTACACTAAGAAGTCTCCTGGACTTGGAATTTATCTAAGAAAAGATGCTAATATTATAGAGTTAATAGGCTACTGTGACTCAGATTGGGCCTCATGTCCCAATACCAGAAGGTCAGGGACTGGGTACTTAGTTAAAATGGGAGGTTCCTTGATCTCATAGAAATCAAAGAAGTAGCAAACTATCAGCTGAAGCAGAGTATAGGAGCATGGCAGGAGTAGCCTCAGAGTTGGTTTGGATTGCAGGATTACTAAAGGAACTAGATGTGGTTGTATTAGTTCCTATCATGGTGTATTCAGATAAAAAAGCATCAATCCAAATAACAGCAAATCCTATTTTCCATAAGCGCACTAAGGACATAGAGATCGATTGTCACTTCATCAGAGATAAAGTGAGATCAGCATTCATTGAACCTCAGTACCTATGCACATCCATACAGCTGGCTGACATATTAACAAAGGGATTAGGGATAGGATAACATGAAGCTCTTCTGTCCAAGCTAGGTGTGTTGGATGTAGTCCAAGCACTAGCTTGAGGGGGAGTATTAAAACAGAAGATCCACACTACACACTAAGCATGGGAAAAGTTGAGAGTTAGTTGGAAAGCATATGAGAAGTTGATCGTTAGTTGAAATAATTTGACTGTTAGTTAGAGTTTGTTGGGAATTAAAAGGTGAATTATACACCTATATAAGTATTACAAGAGCACTAGTTCTAAACATACAAAAAAATGTAATTCTCCTCTAATGGAGCACAAAATGTAGCTACATTCTTTAATGAAGTTTCTAGTTCTCTTCAATTTTTTATTTGCTTTTGTGTAAGAATTTAATAGCTAAGTTCCCCCATCATGCTGATCTCAAATTCACCCCCCATATAGCTACAAATTCCTTGATAAGAGAACAAGAAGTTACTCTAAAAACTATGTTATTAACATACACTTGAACCTTGAATAATGAGCAGGTCCTTTCCTCTAGTTTTCAATTAAAAGGTATTATCAATTTTCCCTCTCTTGAAGCCATGCTAAACAAAAAGCCACTACTAACCTTTTATACCACACCTTGGGAGCCTATTCAATCTATAAAGGGCTTTGTCAAGTTTCAGTACATGATTAGGATGATCAACATCCTCAAATCCAGAAGGTTACTTGACGTATACTTCTTCATATCCATTTGAAAAGGTATGAATTCCATGTAGGCTGCAAAAGCAATTAGTATTCTAATGGCTTCCATTTTTTTCCACAAAGATCAAATGTCTTATGATGGTGTATCCCATTCTTTTGAATATATTACTGAAGAACCAGCCTTAATTTATTCCTTATGATAACTTCATTTTTGTCTAGCTTGTTTTTATATACCCACCTACTCCCTATGATAGTTCTATTAGATGGTCTCGGGACCAGATGCCATACTTGACCTTTATTAAATTAGTGTAATTTCTCTTGCATGAATTTTACCCAATTAGCATTATTTAGAGCCTTTTTTACATTCTTTGGTTTGATTGCAAACCGAAAGGCCGGAAAGGTTGTCAAATTTCATATTTTAGATCTGGTATGAATTATAAAATCCAAAAAAAAATTAAATTATCCAGGGGATATGATGACTGATGTTTCCATCCTAGAGTTCTTATTGGTTGTTGAGCTATGTTTGCTTCAACATCTTCACCATCTAATTTAGCATCTTTAGGCTGGGCTTGATTCTTTTCTTCAGCACTTTGGGATAAACCAGGTCCCATCTCTTGTTCCCTGACTTTATTATTCTCTTTATCCTCAGATGCATTTTGACTTAGACTATTATCAATTACATCTTCCAGGAGTCAATCTCTTTGGATTTAAAGCAGCTTGTCAATTTCTTAATCCTCCTTGTCTTTCAAATTCTCAATACTTCTAGACTTATCAAAAATCACGTGGATACTCTCCTCAATGCATAATGTTCTTTTGTTATAGAATCTGTAAGTTTTTCTAGTAGATCAGTATACAACGAACACTCCTTCATCACTTTTGGGGTCAAATGTTCCATGGTCATCCTTTCCATCGTTAAGAACAAAGCACTTGCAACCAAATGCCCTAGGATAGCTCAGCGTAGGTTTTTGATTGTTTAGCAGTTCATATGGAGTTCAGAATTGACCAAATCAAATACCGATTGATGACATAGCATGTTGTTATGATTATTTTATCCTACAAATTATTTGGAAGTCTAGAGTTTATTAGCATGGTTCTTGTAATATCTACCAACGTTCTATTCTTTCTTAACACAACACCATTTTGCTGAGGATTCTTGGCTGCTGAGAAGTTTAATAAATTCTTCTTCACAAAAACTTCAACGCTAGAATTTTCAAACTCTGTACCATAGCCTGACCTGATCCTAGCAATTTTGCATTCAACTTAGTCTAAATCGTTTTGGAAGGTTATCAACTCATCAGTAGCTTCATCCTTGGACTTTATAAATGCGGTCCATGTGAACCTTGAGAAATCATCAACAATAACGAAGATGTACTTTTTACCTTCTCTACTTTGAATCTTCTCTGACCCATGTAGATCTATATGAATCAGTTCGAGTGTCTAGGTGGTGCTCATTTTCTTCTTTTGTTTGAAGGAAACTTTGCTCTGTTTCCCTTTGACATATGTAGCACACACATTATCTTCTCTAAATTTTATCTTTGGAAGCCTGTGTAATAGGTCCCTTGCCACAAGTTTGTTCAACAGAGATATACTTATATGCCAGTCTTTTGTGCCATAGATCTGCGCTTTCATCTTGAGCCCTGAGACATGTCTCTTTGTGGTGCACTTAGATCAGCCATACAAGTCTCTTTGTAGTGCACTTAGATCAGCCATACAAGTCTCTTTGTAGTGCACTTAGATTAGCCACATATATATTCTTGCATCTTCTGGCAGTAAAAACCACTTTATTATTAGATAGATTGGTGACAAAACACCTTTCAAATAAGAATCTGACTTTATTTTCATTGTCATAGATTCGAGAGACACTCACCAAATTGTATTTCAGTCCATTTACATAATACACGTCTTCAATCGAATGCTCTAGTGACTTGGCAATCCTTCCTATGCCCAAAATAAACCCTTTCTTTCCACTTCCAAAGGAGACACTACTTCCTTGTAGTGCTTCAAAAGGAGAAGTTTTTAGTTATTTCAGTCATGTGCTTGGAGCATCCATCGTTCATGAACTAGCACCGACTGCTTCCTTTGGACTTCACCTACATAAGGCATCATTTATTAGCCTTGGAAACCCATTCAAGTTTGAGCTCCCAAAACACAAACAAAGGTGTAATCAAAGACTTCTTAGTCCATAAGGGGGACTTTTTTCTTTCCATTTTTGATATTTGAATCATGTCCCCCACTAGGTTACTTCTTTATATGTTATTTTTGCTTGAGGTACCTTAAAAAACTTTTCTTGGCATTTTTAAGCACCTCATAGTCTTTCTTAAGATGTTTGTTCCTATGATAGTGAACATATGACAGATTATTAGACACAATCATATACTTTCTATGAGGGTTGAAGGGTGGGTCTATCTTCATACATCCTAGACCTTTCCCCTTACTGATTCTCTGACGGTACATATTCGATAACATTTTGGAAGATGTTTTCCACTTGAGAGACTTATTCGGTTCCTCCATTATTTGAACCAGGTCCCTCTCTATTTGAAGATTTCTCTCTAAATATACAACTAACTTTAGTTCATAGTTATTTAAGCTCTCTTTGTAAGGCCCCACTTTTTAGAAGGTATGAAAGTGCAGGTGCAATAGAGTTTGGAAATTTTACCAAGTGCAAGTGGGTTTTATGATTAGGCTTTACGGCCCGTAAAATGGACTACAGATCGTACAAATATTCATGGTCCAAGGGTGCAAATTCATGAGTCATGGATGAATCTAAGTTTAGGAACCTCCAATATACAAAGCATGTTCATGAGTCGTGGATTAATCTATGAAGTTTGTGCTTGTGGAAAGGTAGCCTAACTTGATAGGAAACAAGTTTATGAAGTTCAAAGTATGAACAATAGGACAGTACATAGACTCTTTTACAAGCCATAAATAGATTCATGGATAGAGATTCAAAGAAGGATTCAGAGGGGTCAAAAACCATAGGACAAAACCCCCTCACCTATGGCTCATGATTTGGACTACGACCCAAAATCGAGGGTTCGTAGTTTGACCCAACAAGTTTTATAAGGGGTATTTTTTATCATTCCTAGTATTCTATGTCTATGCTATCGTCGTTTAGACTCTAAATTAATCCTTTCCAGCTTTATACTATCCTAACGAATTCCATTCTAACTCATTCTAAAATAATCTTAGTCTAGACTCTCCTAAAACACTCTCAAGTTTCCCCAAGACATCCAAGTGAAGAGTGCAAGCTAGGTTTTGGATTCTTTCACTTCCAAATTGGATTTCTTCTACTAAATCACACCAAGTTATATGGGTTTGATTTATGTGGACCTTCTCTCTACAAAGCTCAAATGTTTCTTTTCTCTATTCATTCTCAAGTTATGGATGCTTTATGAAATTGCATGAATTCTTTACATATGTTGATGTTATAAAGTATTTTATGATATTCTTGCTTTGTATATTATTTTTCAATGAAATGTCATGAGAAACTTATGATTTAAGAGAGGGTTTCATGATGTCCTAAGTAAGGCTTTCCTTTGTCTATAGTGGGTTGTTTGAACTAATATACAAAGCAATTTTATGGGAGTTTGATGAAAGGTTTTACCTTATGAAATGCAATTTTATGAGTACTACGGTTGTTGAGAGATATTAAGTAAGTTAGAATTCTATGGAAATATTATGATTATTATACAAGATTATGAAGCCCTTCTTATAATGATTACGGTTTTAAAGAGTAGTCTTATCATGATACTAGAATTCTTGAGTTTATGCATGTTAGAACTATGTTTATCTTCATATATTCGGTGGGCCTAGACTTAGCATCGAGAGGACCTTGGTATATTTTCGTTGTCCTTTAACTATGTGCTACCATAGGGTTTATGTATTGGCTAGTGGATCCACAAATAGCTCTATGTTTATGTTTAATCAGCGAAATGGGTGTGATCCCGTAAGGTTCATGTAAAATACTCTTTGAAATTGGTAGGATTTTGTAAGGTGAGGTATAGTTTACCTTGGCAAGTTGACTACTCCTTTTTTGGTGTGGATGTAGCATAAGGTTTTTATGTAGTAGCTTGCATGGTCTTACGTGTCAGTTAATGTCTCTTCCCACATATGTATGTGCTATGATTATGAAATTATGTTTTTCCTCCATGTATATTTTAATTAAAATGTTGATCATTTATGTCATATTGAGCGTATTTCCCTTGTTTATGATCATGCATCTTGTCTAACATGGCCTTTAATTTCCTTGTTCTGTTGTATCCATATACTTGGTACATTTCAAGTACTAACGCATACTTTTGCCTATATGATCTAACCATGTAAGGACCGAAGCTCTTCCCCATCCACCTCCACATGGCTAGTGTATTTCATAAATATATTGCTTATGGTAAGTCCTCTACTTCAAGGACAAGATCCAATTCCCATCTAGCTTGTTTATGATTAAGATATTGTTACTTTTGCTATTTATTTTTTAGGGTGAGCCAAGCAGATATCTTATCTCCTGTCCCATCTATGATTAGAGGTATTGTTGAATATCATGCTATGTACGTATTATGCGATATCTTGTATCTACTGAGACTTTCCCTTAGTCTCTATCCCATGATTGAGTGTTGCTTGTTATGACATTAGCAAGATGGATACATTTCTAAGTCCCTGCTTCCCATAGAATTCCTCTCATATTCCCTTCCCTTAGAATTACTTATTTGTATGAATGATGGGAATTCCCTATCCTTTGCCACACAGATTGTATCCTAAGATGGTAATCCCTTTAGTACTCTTTATTGATGAATGATTCACACCTCTTAACCAAAGATATGGGTACAGATGCTATGAGACTTGTTTGGGGTATCTTTGGGTTCCCCATTTTCCATGTCACACCTAGGCCCTAGCCTTGGGTCGTGACAAGCTTGGTATAGAGTACTAGGTTTATAAATGAACCCCGAAAATCCAACATACCACATCAAGTAGAGTCTTGTTCATGGTCGTGAAGTACGCCAGAATTGTGAATAGGAGGCTATAAGGAGTTTATCAAATTATTCACTTCTTTCACATTCTATGTCGTCCCTTAGAGGTAGTCCTTAGATTTCATTTCCTAATGACTTGTTCTTTGCATTTCTAGATAAATTCACTAAGGAAAGTACCACCAAAAGACCTTATTTCGAATGAGGATCAAGCCCCTCCGACCCCTCAAGCTCCCCAAGAAGAGGGGGTCATGCTTGCCAAATACCAAAATATCATTGCATTGTTGGCACAAGTCGTGGCCAACCAAATGAATTGAGAAAGGAGATCATGCCTCTACGATAGCCTCAAGAGTGAGGGATTTCACTAGGATGAATCTTCTAGATTTTTATAGCTCTAAAGTGGAGGAATACCCCCCAAAAATTCATTAACAAAGTGTACAAGGTCTTAGCTATCATAGGGGTGAGCTCGAAGGAGAAGACAGAATTCGTAGCCTACCAACTCAAAAGCCTTTCCTAAATACAGTATAAGCAATGGAAGATGGAGAGGTTAGATGATAAGCCCATTCCTTGAGAGGAATTCAAGTCACCATCCTTAACCGTCTTTTCCCTATTGAGTTAAGGGAAGCAAAGATAACAGAATTTATGAACCTCAAACAAGGCTCCATGAGTGTGAAAGAATACTTCCTTAAATTCAACAACCTCCCAAGTGTATTCCTCACTTAATTGTTGACTCTGGGGAAAAAATGCACAAGTTCGTGTCGGGTATATCTGACTTGATCAATGAAGAGTGTCACACCATTATGCTCATAGGGGATATGGATATATTTCATCTCATGAAATACGCTAAACAACTTTAAGGAGAGAAGCTTAGGAAGAGGAGGATGAGAGAATCTAAGAGGTCTCATTTTCAAAGAGGCTTCTAAGGAGCTAAATGTGGTCATTCCCAACAAGGCTATGAATTCCAAGGTCAAGGATAATCGAATGCTCCAAATCAAAGTTTCTTTAATGTAGGGTGCCAAACCCTAAAGCCAATGATGGTAATGATGGACCAACACTTCCTATGTGCCCAATGTGTAGGAAGAATCATGGTAATAAATGTTTGAGAGAGTCGGTTCCATGCATCAAGTATAGCAAGCTAGGCCACAAACTTGCTGATTGTCCAGATGCTCCAAGAAAAGATAAGAATGGTCATCGTCAGGGATATTATGCCCATGGAGGCTAGGGGAACAAGGAGGGCAACATAGAGGATATTTCCATCATAATAGATTCTATGCTCTATAAGGGAGGTAAGGGGTGGATGAGGTACCTGATGTCATCACGAATATGTTAAAGGTTTATGACTGTGATGTGTATGCGTTATTGGATCTGGGTTCCACTTTGTCTTTCATTGCCCCATTTTTTGCTAGTAAGTTTGGCATGAGCTCCAAAATATTATGTGAACCCTTTGTTGTATCTACTCCCATTAGTGAGTCTATTGTTTCTAGAAGAGTCTATAGAGGTCGCCCCATGTTTATTTTGCATAAAGTCTCGCCTGGCGATACATGGTGAATTTTGATATTATTCTTTGGATAGACCAGTTACATGCATATCATGCCTCTATTGATTGTACAACTCGTTCTAATTTTCTAATGAAACCATCTTGGAGTGTGAAGATCATGATTTAGTGGTTAAGGGTAGATTTATCACTTGTCTTAAGGCTCAAAAATTGATTGTTAAGGGTTGCTTCTATCATCTTGTAAGTGTTTGAGATACCGAGTCTAAAGTTCCCTCTACTGAGTCTGTTCTAGTGGTCATTAAGTTTCCTAATGAACTCCCTGGTGTTCCTCCTAAAAGAAAGATAGATTTTGGTATAGACATTCTTGCTGATACTCAACCTATCTCTGTTCCTCCCTACCGTATAGCCTTGGTGGAGTTGAAAAATTAAAAGATCAATTGAAGGACTTATTGGAGAAATGCTTAATTAGACCTAGCAAGTCACCTTGGGGTGCACCAGGGTTACTTGTGAGAAAGAGAGATAGCTCACTTAAAATATGCATCGACTATCAACAACTCAACAAAGTCACCATAAAGAACAAGTACCCACTACCAGGTATAGATGACTTATTTGATCAATTGTAAGGGGCTAGTCACTTCTCAAAGATTGACTTTCGATTTGGATACCATCAATTAAGGGTAGGGGAGTGTGACATTCCCAAGATGGCCTTCTGAATGAGGTATGGGCATTTTGAATTCATGGTGATGTCTTTTGGTCTAACCTATGCTCCAGCAATATTTATGGATCTTATGAATAGGGTATTTAAACCCTACCTTGATATGTTTGTTGTGGTATTCATTGATGATATTTTAATCTACTCTCAGAGCAAAGAAGAACATATGAGACATTTGAGGATGGTGTTGCAAATCATGAGGCAAGAAAGGTTATTTGTGAAGTTCGACAAATATAAATTTTGGTTGATGAAGGTTGCATTCCTTGGACTTGTAGTGTCGAATGAAGGGATCAAAATGGACCCTAAGAAGATGAACATGGTGAGAAATTAGCCTAGGCCCTTGACTCCAATGAATATTAGGAGCTTTTTGGGCTTAGAAGGATACTATCGAAGATTTGTTGAGGGATTTGCTTTAATTACATCCCTTTTGACAAAGTTGACATAAAAGAAGGTGAAGTTTCAATGGTCTAACAAATGTGAGAAGAGTTTCTAAACCTTGAAAGATAATCTTAAATTCGCTCATATTTTGACATTACCAAAAGAGTTAAAAGGGTTTGTTATACATTGTGATGCTTGAAAAATCATATTAGGTAGTGTGTTGATGCAAGGTGGCAAGGCCATTGCCTATGCTACCAGGAAAATAAAAGTGCATGAGCATAATTATCGTACTCATTACCTTGAACTAGCGGTCATGGTATTTTCTTTAAAGATACAACATCATTATTTTTATTAGGTTTATGTAGATGTATTCACCAATCACAAGAGTCTTCAATATGTGTTCACCCAAAGAGATCTCAATTTGATACAAAGGTTGTTAGAACCTCTTAAAGATTGTGACTTGAGTGTGTACATTATCATCTAGCCAAAGCTAATGTTGTGGCCGGCACCCTAAGTGGGGTATCCATAGAGAGTGTAGCTCATATTGACAAGGGAAAAAGAAGTTACCAAAAGGAATTTCATCAATTGGCTAGGTTGGAAGTTAGGTTGGATAAGGCCAAAGATGGAGGTATGATGGTCTTAGATGGTTAAAGAGTTCAAATCCAAGCAAGACCTTGATCTTGCTTTGGTTGAGTTAAGTCTTTAGTGAAATAGGGCATAGTAGAGGTGTTTTCTCAAAGGGGAGATGGTGTCTTTAGGTATAAAGAGAGGCTATGTGTGCTAGACGTTAATGGGTTGAGGAACTTGATCCTAAAAAAGTCTCACAAGTTATCCTACTCTATTCACCCTAGCTTTACAAAGATGTATAGGGATTTGAGAAAAGTAGATTGGTGGGGTGGCATGAAAATAGACATTGCAGAGTTCGTAGCTGAACATCATAATTGCTATTAATTCAAGGCCAATCACCAAAGGTTGGGTTGCCTATCCCAAGACATTGAGATCCCTACTTGGAAGTGGAAGGAGATCAATATGGATTTCATGATTGGGTTGCCTAGGACTAAGAGGGACTTTGACTCTATTTAGGTCGTTGTTGATCGAATGACCAAGTTGGTGCATTTCTTACCCGTCAAGACTCTATATGGTACCAAAGACTATGCAAAATTGTACATTTATAAGTTGGTTAAATTGCATGGGTCCCCATTATCCATCATATTGGATTGTGGTTCCCAACATTTCTTATTTTTTGAGATCTTTCCAAAGAGGCCTTGGTACCAAAGTCAAGTTTAGTATGACATTTCACCCACAAATGGATGGTCAAGCTGAGAGGAACATTTAAACCCTTGAGGATATTCTTAGGGCTTGTGTGTTGGAGTTCAAGGGTAGTCGAGATGAGCATCTTCCACTCATTGAGTTTTCTTACAACAATAGTTACCACTCTAGCATTGGGATGGCACCATTTGAGGCCTTGTATGAGAGGCGATGTAGATCTCTGATTAGATGGTTTGAAGTGGGGAAAATGGCTTTGATATGTCTAGACTTGATTTTGGAAGTTTTGGAGAAGGTAAGGTTGATAAGGGAGAGATTTAAGATGACCCAAAGTTGTCAAAAGTCTTATGCCAACACTAGGAGGAGAGACCTTGAATTTGAAGTTTATGACTGGGTGTATCTGAAGCTTTAACCCATGAAAGGTGTGGTTTGTTTTGGCAAGAAAGGGAAGTTAAGTTGTATATATGTAAGCCTTACCGGATTATAAGACAGGTCGGCAAAGTTTCATATAAGTTGGAAGTGCCTATGAAATGAGTATGATTCATCTCATCTTTCATGTTTACATGTTAATGAAGTGTGTTGGTAACCCAAGTTCCATTGTGCCCTTAGAAGTGGTGAATTCTGAAGAAAATTTGATGTATGAAGAAGTCTCGATTGAAATTTTGGATAGCCAAATCAAGAGGTTAAATAAGCAATGTGGCATTTGTTGAAGTCCTTTAGAGTAATCAACAAGTTGAAAGTGCCACATTGGAAGCAGAAGTGGAGACAAAGAAATACTACCCCTATCTCCTCTGCTCCAATCAAGATTAAGGTACGATGTTTTCCTTCTTTAAAACCTCCACTTCCTTGAATATCATTTTCATGTCATCCATGCATATTTACATGTATATAAGGTTGTATTATCTATGGTGTTTGAAGCATGAGTTTAAAATTTTTCATGATGTTTAAGATGCATATTTGCATGCATAACTAATTGTAAGCTTCAGCTTATTCCTAAGGGCTACATTTATTACATTCAGGAACGAATGTTCCTGGGGGGAGATATTGCAAGGCCCCATATGCTAGAAGGTATGAAAGTGTAGTTAAAATAGAGTTTTGAAATTTTACCAAGTGTAAGTGGGTTTTACGATTAGGCTTTATAGTCCGTAAAATAGACTACGGACCGTACTATGTGTTCTTGGTCCAAGGGTGTAAATTCTAGTGGCCTAAGTTTAGGATCCCTAATGTACGAAGCATGTTCATGATCCATGGATGAATTTAGGAGCTATAGTTTGTGCATGTGGAATGGTAGCCTACCTTGATGGGAAACATTTTTAAAGTTTGAAGTATGAACAACAGGACAGCCAGTAGACTCTTTTATGAGCCATAAACGGCTTTATGGATAGAGATTTAAACAAAGATTCAGAGAGGTCAAAAACCAACAGTACGAAATCCCCTCTCCTACGGCCCATGGTTTGGACTATGACCCGCAATTGAAGGTTAGTAGTCTGGCTTGACAAATTTTATATAGGGGCATTTTTTACCATTCCTACTATTCTATGCCTATGCTACATCGGTTTAGACCCTAAATAAATCCTTTCTAGCATTATCTATTCTAACATATTTCATTCTAATTCATTCCAAAATAATCTAAGTCTAGACTATCTTAAAACACTCTCAAGTTCCCCTAAGACATCTAAATGAAGATTTTAAGATAGGGTTTCAGATTCCTTCACTTTCGTACCAGATTTCTTCCAATAAATCACACCAAGGTATGTGGGTTTGATTTGTGGGGACTTTCCATCCACAATGCTGAATATTACTTTTCTCCATTCATTCTCAAGTTATGGGTGATTTATGAAATCGCATGAACTCTTTACATATGTTGATATTATGAAGCACTTTATGATATTCTAGCTTTGTATATTATTTTACAATGAAATGTCATGAGAAACTTATGATTTAAGAGAGGGTTTCATAATGCCCTCACTAAGGCTTTCCTTTGTCTATGGTGGGTTGTTTGAATGGTTTTAAATTGTTATAATCTATCTTATTTATGCATGTTGCTTTTCCATTTCATGATTTTAAGTGTTCATGCATGAACCCACTTCGATTTGAACTAAAGTTACATGTGGGAGTTTGATGAAAGGTTTTATTTTATGAAATGCAGGTTTATGAGTACTATGGATGTTGAGGGCTATAAAGTATGTTACAATTCCATCGAATTGTTATCATTATTATGCACTATTATGAAGCCCCCCTTATGATGATTATGGTTTTAAAGAGATGCTCTTGTCATGGTATTATAATTCATGAGCTTATACATGTTAGAGCTATGTTTATGTTCATGTATTTCCATGGACTAGACTTAGCACCGACAGGACCTCGATAGATTTCCATTGTCCCTTAACTACGTGCCACCGTATGATTTGTATATTGGCTAGTGGATCCAATGATAGCTCTATCTTCATGTTTAATCACCGAAATGGCAATGATCTCGTAAGGTTCATGTAAAGCACTCTATGAAATGGGTAGGATCCCATAAGGTGAGGTATATTTTACCTTAGCAAGTAATTTACACTTTTTTTGGTATAGAGGTAACATCGGGATTCCCTATAGTAGCTCGCATGGTCCTACGTATCGACTAAGGTCTCTTCCCACATACATATGTGGTATGATTATGAAATTATGTTTTCCCTCCATGTATGTTTTAATTAAGGCATTGATCATTCATGTCATATTGAGCTTATTTCCCTTGTTTATGATCATGCATCTTATCTAACAAGGCTGATTTCCTTGTTGCATTGCATCTCGCATACCTAATAGATTCAAAGTAATAATGCATACTTTTACTTGCATGTTTTAATTATGTAGGGATCAGAGCTCTTTCACATCTGCCTCCACGTGGCTAGTATGTTCCTTGAAATCTTGGTTATGGTGAGTCCTCTACTTTGAGGGCAAGAACTAATTCGTATCTAGCTTATTTATGATTAAGACATAGTTACTTTTGCTACTTACTTTTGAGGGTGAGCTTGGGACGTGTTTTGGCCCCTGTCCCATTTATTATTAGAGGTATTGTTGGATATTATGTTATGTATGTATTATGCAATATTCTTGTATCTATGGAGACTTCTCCCTAGTCCCTGTCCCATTATTGAGCTGTAGTTTGTGATGATATTGGCAAGTTGGAGACATTCCTAAGTCCCTACTTCCCATAGAATGCATCCCATGCTCCCTTCCTTAGAATTACATGTTTGTTTGAATGATGGGAATTTCCTATCCCTTGCCCCATATAGTGTGTCCTAAGCACCTAATCCCCTTAGTACTATTTTTTGATGAATGATTTGCGCTTCTTAACTAAGGATGTGCGTATGAATGCTATGAGGCTTGTTTGGGGTACCTTTGGGTTCCCTGTTTGCCATATCGCGCCTAGGCCCTAGGCTTAGGTGGTGACACTCTTCAAGTTCTAACTCAATCTTAATAGTTTTACCCTTAAGCTTGACATCATTTTCATGATTTTCCTTTGGGAGTTTTTTGAGATTAAGATTTTCATCCTCCAAAAAAAGATTTTTTTTCTTTCAAATCAGATATTTGAATGACTAGAGCTATTTTCTCATCTTGAAAAATATCAATGCTATTATTTATAAAATCTTTTTCAGCAATTAACTCACTATGTGAGTTAATTAATACACTAGCTAATTTTTTTAGTTTCTTGATAGAATAATGATCTAGATTCTCTTTCAGGTCTGATAGTGTTGACTCTTCATCAACTTCATCATCGAATTTTGCCATAAATTCAAACGGAGTATCAAAGACATCATCATCATCTTTTATCCCTAGCATGGATGCATTCTTAGGATGTTCTAACTCTTCAGACTTGCTTAGAGAATTTCCCTAGATAGCAAAGCCTTCTTCACTACATAGTCACCTGCTACCTTCCTTCTTGACTTCTCAGGAACTTGGTCCCTTAATTGTCTCTATTTCCTCTTAATTTGGCATATTCTTTATGATCAATCTTGTGCATCGGGCAATATCTAATAAAATACCAAGGTTTTCCATATTTATGGCAATAGTCAGCATCAATGACTACCTGTTTTCATTTTTTTTCTTCATAAATCCCTCATGCTTCCTCACAATTTTGCAAAATCTATAAGTATTTTCCTTTTCCACATCCTTTTTTCACAAATTTTGTTGCTTATTTAGCTTATGGGTCTGAAGATTTTTGATGAGTTCATCCTCTGTGATAACATCCACTTTGCTTTCCATGACTTGGGAAGAATTCTAAGAATTTTTCTGACCTGCTTACTTTGATGGATAAGTTCTCCCAAATATCAGAGCTCATTGGTTATTGAAGAGAACCTAGTATCATGAATAGTTTCTTCTTTTTTCATAGTAAAGTTTTCATACTGAGTGTGAAGCATATCAACTTTAGATTCCTTCACTTTCTTAGTCCCTTTATGTGCAATCTTTACATAGTCCCAAATCTCTTTAGCAGACTCGTATACAGAGATTCTGTTGTATTCCTCTGCTCCTATGTCACACACTAGCAGTTTCTTAGCTTTGTAGTTCTTCTCTATCTTCTTCTTCATTGTACTATTTCCATGTTTTTAGAACAACATTAGTGACTTCTCCTTCGTTCACTTCAAGTGTGAGCACATAGGGACCATCTAAGTTTATTTTCTTCAGCCATAAGAAAATTATGCATATGTGTTTTTCACCAACTATAGAACTGGCCATTAAAATGAGGGGATTTTGTAGATAATTGTCCTTCCTCTAAGTTAAGTGGAGAAGTTGTTCTTCTGTGGGAATCTCTCTAGGTGTTAACTGATTAGAGAGTCCTATTTGATATCAATTGTTAGAATGTATACATCCACTACAGTTAGGGACCAGGTATAAGACCCCACTTATGGGGATAGGAGAGATGTAATAAATAAGCCTGGAAAATTTGAATTATTGATGTTTACGAAGGGGTTTTATGGATTGTAAGGCGTAGTACGACCTGTAAAGTGGGTCTCATAGAATAGGAATCAGAAAAAGAAAGTCTCTAGAGTTTGAAAAAGGGCCATCAGACGAAATCTCATTTATGGCCCATAGAAGTATCTACGAGTCGTAAAAGAGATTTCATAACAAATTCCAGTAACACAAATTTTATGGCCCTAAGTTTACGAAAGGTCATCTATCGCTCGTAGAATGCTCTACCGCCCGTACATGGGGTCTCATAGACCCGTACGGTCAGGATTTTAATAGGGGCATATTTGACCTTTCCTTCCTTTTTAAGCCCAAACTACATTGTTTTGAACCCATCTATGTCCCTTATCAGTATATACAACCCTAATACATCTCATTCTTCCTCATTCCAAAAACCCTAAAGTCTCAAGAACTCTCTTAAGCTCCTCAAGACTTTCAAGTAAAAGGTGCCAGCTAGGGTTTCGGGTTCTCCATCTTCAAGTCAAATTGTCTCCACCAAAATCACACCCAGGTATATGGATTTGATTGTGGGAACCTTCCTTCCCACAAGTCCAACCATTTTACTTCTCCTACTACATGAAATTTATGGACCTCTATGAGTATTTTATGAACCTTTGCATATGGTATTACCATTATGCATTCTACGATGGTTTATTTTTGTGCATCATCATGAAGTGAAATAGCATGTGGTATTTAGGGATTTATATGAGTATTGAGGAAGTCTTAACTAGGGTTTTACTTAATAATATGAATTTCATGTTCCCATGTCCATATTTTGGAAGATGATGTATATTATTATGATGGGTTGATTAAGGATGATTTAAACTAATTATTTTTTCCTATGTGTCTAGAAATATGATTACTAAATGATAAGGGTTTTACTATAATATTGGTAGGTTAATTTGAATGACTTTAAATGAATTGATTTTACTCCTCTCATGTTCTATATTCCTAAATTGTGCGATTTCAAACTTATGTGTATATTACCCACCATGTTTCAACTAAAGTATTTGATTAGATCCTATGTTGACTAAAGTCTTATTGTAAGACATGTAAATTATGAATATTGTAAATATTGAAGGGCTACTATGCATGCTATGAGCTTATGAGAATGTTACAAGTGTATGAATAATATGTAGCCCTATTTCTTTGATATCATGATATAAAGGTGATGAGCTAATCGTACGACACTTATATGAATTATGAAGCTTTATATAAGATGGATGTGTATATAAATTGGGTATTTCTTGGGAGTGTTGACCTAGCACCGAGAGGACCTTGGTGGGTAGCCATTGTCTCTTAACTATGTGCCACCATAGGACATTTGTGAATACCTACCAAAAAGGTCATGCTGTAAGGTAGAATAATT
Organism: Solanum virginianum; assembly: GCA_000787875.1. Lineage (NCBI taxonomy): Eukaryota > Viridiplantae > Streptophyta > Magnoliopsida > Solanales > Solanaceae > Solanum > Solanum virginianum. Next base: position 31,671 of record DF360184.1, on the reverse strand, counting down.
CATAACCCCTACCGAAATGATTGTATCATAAGGTAAGGACATCTCTTAACTCCTACGAAAAAGATTATATCATAAGGTAAGGGCATCTCTTAACTACTCTCGAAAAGATCGTATCGTAAGGTAAGGACATCTCTTAACTCCTACCAAAAAATTGTATCGTAAGGTAAGGACATTTTATAATATCTACCAAAAAGAATATGTCATAAGGTAGGAATACTTGTAACACTCTCTGAAAAGGTTATATCGTAAGGTGAGTGGTTGGTTTTCCTTGGCAAGTAGACACTCTTCATTTAGTGTGAAGTGAACATTGGAATTCCAAGTAGTAGCTCGCTTGCTCTTATATGTTCTAGATCTTTAACTAAACTAGTATTCGAAGTAGCTCGCTTGCTCTTATATGTTGGTTAGGGTCTCCTCCGACATATTTATGATATATTATCCTAAGTGATTATGTTCATGTATGTTTAATTTAAGCATTGACTATACATATCATATTAAGCTTATACCTATTGATTATAATTATGCACCTTGGATGTAATGGCTTATATTCCTTATTGTATTACACCCTGTATACTTAGTACATTCCAAGTACTAACATATACTTTTTTCATTGTTGGCGGATACCCTAATTCCTCATGTTTATCAATTTCATCGCCGCCAGATACCCTAATTCCTCATGTTTATGTTTTCCTTTTCCATGACCAAAATAAGATATTCATTCTCTTCCGCCATGTGGCTAGCCACATCGTTGAAGATTGCTATTGGTGAGTCCTCCACTTAGGGGATAACATCCACTTTACTTTCATGCTCTTGTTAAGACTTATCTAGTTAGACTTTCTTTATTTTTTTAGGGTGAGCCCGGAAGATGTCTTGGCCATGTTCCATTCATACTAGAGGTGTTGTTGGATATGGAAGTTATGTATCCTTGGCTCTTATTATCTATATGTAATTAAGAAGACTTCCCTTAGTCCATTTTTCCCTTTATGCTTATTGTATGTGGATGGATGTGATGGAAGTCCCAAGTCCCTATATGTCCCATAGAGTAAGTCATGCTTACCCACCCCTAGACTTATGTGTTATGTGTTTATGAACCCTCTATTGCTTCCACGAAACCAAGGATGTGCCATGTATGCTTAAGAGGCTTGTTTGGGGATCCCTTCGATTCCTATTGACCGTGTCACGTCTAGGCCCTAGGCTTGGGTCGTGACACTAGGTCCCTTAATACCTTAATAATGTAAGAATATATAAAATACGAGTAGAAGGAACATACTATTTTATGTGAAAAACCTTCTTGCTCAGGAGAGGAAAAATGATGACCTATCCCATAGGTTTTCTCTAATAATCTTCACTAAGATGCAAAGAGCAAAGTCATAGATTACAAACTTTTGTAACTTAGACCTTAAACTCTCCACCCCTTCTCTTATGATAATTGTATATCATGATTTGAGCTAAAGTAATACCTCTTTTGACAACTACATAAACTAACTCTAGTCAATGTAAATTTCAACACCTTCCTCAAGGCTAACTCTAGATGAGATCTCAACAACTCAGAAATAACAAGAAATATCAATATTCCTTTATAAAATAGCAAAATGATGTTACAATATTTTATAACACAAGATACAAAATCAATATAGCAAAACCTAAACATAACTTTATCAGGTCTTTCATTATATTGACGTAGTTCTTTCTCGAGAGCAAATCAGTTTTTGCTTATATGTATTTGTTATACAAAACTAGGTAATCTCTTATGAAAGAATGTGTCTTAATGAGTGGACAAGGGAAACCTAGTGTTCTCTTATTGGCTAGACAATCTGACGTACTTTATTGTACTTTCACCAAGCATAGTAGGCAATTGAAACCTTTACAACTAGTCGCCATTATGTTGTTGACATTTTGTACATGTAGGACTAGGTTCGTCTATTAGGTTTCATCATTTGTTAAGTCATCAAAACTTGAATATAACATTTTTTTTATAGGTGTGGGCTAAGATTTAGTGTAGAGTAACCCTTCAAGAAATTCTAACGGGTCTTATAGTTTGATGATACATTAGACTCATATTGTAGAGCCTAGTTTTAAATCTGCTAGACTTTCGATGTCTATAGAGATACCCTTAAATATTGATGTAATCATCATATTTAATTAGTGAACAACATAGCTAATATATAAATGATCTTGTTTCAAACTGATGCTCCAAAAACTATACATATTAAAGTAAATTTGATACTAAATTCAACTAACAAGTTAATAAAATGGCATCCAAATTGCACCAATACATTAGCTTGAATTTATAATTCCATAAAATTTATCTATACCAAACTTTTATCCATCATTTTTATTCTCAATGAAGATTCAATTATTAATTTTCATAATCCATTCTTTTGTCTTTTCAACATATATTTAATAATGATATGCTTATTAGCCAAATTTAAGAAATGTAGTTATAAGATAGTTTATATCATACCTGGATACTACAATTGAATGCAAAATTTTCTGCTCTCCTATCTTAGGATCCAAGCCTGTTGTGATTTAAGAAAAGATCAATTTCATCGCTGCTGGATACTCTAATTCCTCATGTTCATCAATTTCATCATCGCCAGATACCCTTATTCCTCATGTTTATCAATTTCATCACTGCCAGATACCCTAATTTCTCATGTTTATCAATTTCATCGCCACATACCCTAATTCCTTATGTTTATGTTTTCTTTTTTCGTGACCAAAATAAGAAATTTTATAATGCCCTAATACGTTGCTAAAATATATGCAAACATTTGGCTTCTCGGCCCAAATTCTCTGGCCCACATTCTAGATCTTTTAACTAAACTAGTATTCGAACACATGTTTCGCACGTGTATTCCAAGTTAAATAATTTAATTTTTTTTTGTTCAATATCAAATTTTACTAATTTTTTTGTTAAAATGCAATAAAATTTATATGAATAGCAAGTCAATTCCATCTAACTCAATTCTTGTTCATAATAAATTTTCTTTTAATTCTTACCTACAAAATTTAGAATTGATGCCTAAGCATATTGTCAGACCTAAAATGAATCGCAACTAAAATCTGGAGTCATGAGTACAAGAGAATCTAAAACAGTACTGAAGGGCAAATACAACTGTCTCAAAAGAAAATACAATGTTGTCTCATAATATCTGATGCATAGTCTAAGAGAAAAGAAATAAAAAGAGGACCCAAAGATCCACAACGATTCGAAGTCTGAGCCTCACCGCTGAGATCTAGACGGTATAAATAACACTCGGATGGAATGATCAACTAACTTATTCTGAACCATGTGCACGATCTATAGGGAGGAAACAAAGTAGGGGTGAGTACACCAAAATGTACCAGTAGATTCAATCGACTAAGTAAGAGAAATCGAACGTGTATGAGGTGAAATCATGAACAAAAGGGTTAGAATCCTATGACCTCCATCAAAAGGGTTAGAACACAAAGCAATATAATCAAGAATAATAACAAGCACGGACAGTGAACCAGTCCAATAATGCAATACAATGCTATGCAAGAATGCAATGGCGTTGCGGGCTATGTATAAGGTGAAATCATGACCGCCCTGGGGCCGATGTACATGTCTATCAAGCTGAAGCTACAAGATAGAACTCGAGGGGGGAGGGGGTCACAGGCCAAATACTCAAATATATAATAAGGCATCACAGGCCATAATCAGAAGTATTTCGAGGCATCGCAGGCCATAACCACTGTCTCAACACGGATCATAATGTCTCAAATAATGCAAATGTAATGAGAAATGTGCATAACACTACATCCAATCGTGTATCAAATGTGTGCATACCAATATAACCAGTCATATATAACATGTGTGTATATCAATGCAACCCAATCAGAAATAAGATTCGGTGCATACCAATGCACCCAGTCCAGTATAAGATATGTGTATAATAATGTCACTAGTCACATGAGATATGTGCATACCAATGCATTATTGGAGTATAAGGTTTGTGCATACTAGTGCAACTAGTCTATATAAGATATGTGCATACCAATGCAATAATGGAGTATAGCATTATATGGCTATATCATGTCTATCAATTATTACCACTAGGCCATCAATATCTCATATTATCACTATCTCATCAATGATCAAGCTATATATGAATCAAACTCCACAAGAATCTCCAATTAGGCTCATGACTCTTAAATTCACCACAGTCATCATCAACTAGTCACAACACTATCTAGAAGTTATCCATGTCTCATGTTATCATAATGATATCTGAATTATCTCAAATCACACAATTTTATCTCAATTAATCAATAGGATCATCATTTACTCAATATTTGAATAACCAACATCATGCTCCCATCAAATTCAATCATATCATGTTATTGGCTCATAATTCAATCTACATCTCAATTGTCACATAAGCATGCTCAATAACTCAAATTCAGTCCCCAGAAAGGTTAGTTGAACCTACCTTGATGCTGAAATCGCACTCGGATAAGCTTTCAATCAACTCAAACCTCCAAATGATCCTCAAACCGATGAATCACTATCAAAATTAGATACTATGCATCAAGAGATCCATTTTGATACCTATATTGGCACGAATTAGGCTTAAGGACAAGATGGTCAATTTTAGGACTAAACTTCAAAGTTCCTAAATTTGAAAAGTGACTTTAAAATCAAGTTCTACGTGAAAAACAGAGTCTGTGGGTGAAAACTCCACCAAAATTTGGTTTAAAATGAGTGAGAAATCAATATTTAAAGTTTAGAAATCATAGTATAAAAATCCCCAATTTAGGACATTTAAATCATGAAATTTAGGACAAAATCAAGATAAAATTTATGAAAAATGATTAATATAATGTTAGAAACACTTGCCCAGTAAAATCCTTTGAAAATCTCCTTTCAAAATCACCCAAAAAGCTTGACAAGTTCAAAAATAGAGTAAAAATGGTGTCTCTCGGGTTTTTAAACTGAACAGTGAAATGCTCTCCGCGAACACAGGGAGCAGGTTTGCGAATACGAAATCTAATAGTACACCACTCTGGGAATGCGGGAACTAGGTTCGTGAACACGGAGAAGAGCAGTACCTGCACCAGATAGCAGCAAAACTAGCAACCCAAGTCCAATACTCGAAATGGACCCCTGAAACGCACCCGAACTCAGAATTTTACAAACCAGATATGTGTCCATACCATAAACAGTGATCCATACTTAAAAAAATCATTATAAATTAATTTCATGGCTTCCACAACACATTTACTAATGCAAGTCAAATAAATTAATTTAAAACTCAAAATACCAAAATTGTCCTCGGCAACTCCGAAAATTATGACGACACCATTTCTAGTATTAGTTTCACCATCCAAAACTATTGGAACTGTCAAAATTTTGATCCGAAGCTTTGGAACTCTGAATATTGACCAAAGTCAAACTTTGGTTTTGAAAATGACTAAAATCATAACTTTGGGCTTAAAAATCTCATTTTAATTTTGAATTCAGTTCTGGAACTTCCTCTAGTTTAGTTTTGACGTTTTGGAGCTAATGGAATTGATGGATCCCTGATCTGACCTTTGATACTGATAATGACCGAAAACCTCATTTTTTCAATAACTTATGCTTCTAAAAATGTCGAAAGTCATATTTTTCAACTTTTAAAACTCGGGATTTCAGTTTCAACCATTCAAATAGTTCAAATTGGGCCCAAAGCAACTTATGAAAGGGTAAAATAGTAATTTTTACATATAAGACCAAAAATGACCAATCAGGTAATTACACATATATAATACTCACACCTATTATTTAAGTTTAAGGAAAAGGGACATAATCATGTGCACTTCTAATTAAGTTGTCAATTGTCGTTTCAAATCTTGAACTAACATGATTAAGATTCCTAAAAAAAGGGTTCATGTTTGCTAAAATAGAATTCATCTGTCTTGTGATAGTAATACCAAAAATATGATTAAGCTATTTAAAAAAGAACAAAAAAGGGCCTCAAATACCCTTGAAGTATTGAAAATTATACAAAAATGTCCCTTATCCAACTTTTGAGCCTAAAATGTCCTTACCATCCACCCACATCCACCTTTTGGGCCTAAAATACCTTACCATCCACCTTTAGGGTCAAAAATAACCTTCATTTTAACAAATTATTTATTAAATAATTTAAATAATTCTTTTATCCACGTGGCCTCCATCTATTAATTGGTTGAGATTTAATTATTTAAAACTATTTGTAAATTAAAAAATCTAACCCATATGTAGACCCAAACCCATCCATCACCCAACTAAACTATAATCCTAATCTAACCCAACTCTTCAAATACATCTCTGCCAATTATCTAATCTTTTTTTCATTGAACTGGAAAGAGGAAATAACCTCCTCCACTCAGGTGGCATTAGTAGTTCCAAAATAGAGTTTACAAAACCATATTAGAGCTGGAATTCTAATCGAATTTAGGACCGCTGGCTCTCTTCTTGGTGGTCTGGTAAATTAGCTTTCCACTGGGAGTTTTGACAATCTTATGCTGATTGGATTTGGTGGCATAACTATGCCTCTTTCGATATGTGTCTCTGAACCATCTTCAAGTGTAGGTAAACATAAGAGAGAGAAAGTGAAAAAATGAAAGGAATGCAAGGTGAAATTTTAGTTGGGTGAAATTTCTAGTTCCATGAAAAAAAAAGAAGAAGAGATAACTGGCAGAGATGTATTTGAAGATTTGGAGCAAGTTGGGTGGTGGGTGGGTTTGGGTCTAAATATGGGTTGGGTTTTTAATTTATAAATAGTTTTAAATAATTAAATTTCAACTAATAGATGGCTTCCATGTGGATATAAAAGAATTATTTAAATTATTTAATAAATAATTTGTTAAAATGAAGGTTATTTTTTTGCCCTAAAGGGGGATGGTAAGGGCATTTTAGGTCCAAAAGTTGGATGTGGGACATTTTTGTATCATTTTCAATACTTCAAGGGCATTTTAGACCCTTTTTCGAAAAAAGAATAAATATCTTACTAATTTGACAAAAAAATTAAAAGGTGAGTAAAATAATTTGATTATATAACATATGAATAATTTATTAGAACGTACTTCAACAACATCAACTTCAACACATACTCAATTATTATTAAAAAGAAACTCACTCTTTGTTGTTATATAGTGTTTTTTTATTACAAATTAGTCAGTTGAGCTTCTTTTCACATATTCATTAATTGACATTTATATAAAAGCATTTCAATGACACTCCTTAACTTCTAGCAATGAAGAGACAGATTGGCAAATGACTATGTAACGTCTAATTATAAATTAAAGAAATCATTTATATATAGTATACTGAGCTCATGCAATTCACATAAGATGAAAGGTCTTAGGTTGTGATTAATTTTTTTACTCAACTTATACTGTAGTCAAAATTTATGAGAAGTATTTAATACCTTTTAAAGATTATAATCTCGAATATTGAAAAAATCAATGGTCAAACGTATATAATCACCACTAGAAGCCCAAAAGCCTACTACCATTTCAATTGATCCACATTTGAATTTTTTTAATTCAATTCATTAATATATATATACACACACTCACTTCTTAGTGTATAAATATTATTAAAAGTAAGATGGTCAAAAGTATATTATTATTATTACTTAACATATGATGTTTTTATAATTTTTATTGATCAGATGTTTTATAATTTTTTTAAATTTAATATAGGGGCAAAATGGTAATTCAACTGTGCACTTTGAACCTTCCCACTTTTAGTAATATATGATTATGATATGATGGTTATTTTAGTAATAAGTAATATTTTGATCCAATAGTCTTAAATCCACTGAGTTCTCCAATATCATAATTAAAAAGTATATAAATATTGTCAGGTCCTAACACAGTCAACACATAATATTATAATCCTGACCCGTCATGATTGACATCCACATTAACCCTCCAATATAAGAACTATTTGTGAAATCCAACTAAGTAAAACTAATATGAGACAAATATTCAAAGATGTGGAAACAGATTTAAATAGAAGTCAAAGTGGAGTTCCCATAAACTCAAAATAGAAAAGATCTTAAATACTACAAAAACAACCCTTCCTAGAAACTAAAAGTCATTGTACCAAAACTCTATCTATTAGTCAAGCTTGGGGATGTAACCCCAGAAAATATTAATATGTATCTAAAAATACTCCAGTTCAGAGAAAGTGAACTAAGAGACTAAGAGAATCCATGGTGACCTGAAAAAGCTGGCTTACCCTTAAATTTCAAATATCAGCGGTATCCTAACTGAGGTCTATCAACAGATGCTTGAAGATGCCCTATACTCAATAAAGAAAGAGAAAATGCAGTATCCGTACACATAACAATAGTATATTGATAAGATCACGTGGCTATTTTAATAAGTGAAATATACACAGGTAACCACAATATAGTAAAACCACACGTATACTAAAACGTAACATATTATCATTTCATGTTTAATATTATCAATTCCACAATGTCAATCTCAAATATATCAATCAACAAAAGCCCCCTCATGGGACCTAGTAGTTAGCGTATTAGAATGTGACACCCAATCTGATAATGTGTCAGAACATGACACCTGATCCAACGATGTGTTAGAATATAATGATCTAATACTGTGTCAAAATGTGATATTCGATCAACAATCATAATCATAATTATAATGAATGTTTTTAAACTTGCAGTCAAGTAAAAATGCTCATTGCATGTAATTTGATCACACATGGTCATTTTACTTAGGTTCTTTCCATCATTACCTATTCATATACATATAGTTATACTAATGATAAGCCACAAAATGTATATCACTTTTGATGCTTAAAATTAAGGATTTTTTGTACATTCTCTGGTGTATTTGGTCGAATTTAACTACGTGTCAGCATAGGTTTATGTTTATTCTCAATATGGATGATATGTATATACCACTACCCACTATGTGGGGCATAGTCTATCTTTGTTAAGTAGGCTACTCTTTCTCTGGTGTAGAGGCAACATCGGGATTTTATATAATAGCTTGCATGGTTTTACATATCGGTTGAGGTTCCATTCTCGCTTAGTTTATGTATTATGACAATCATGCATCATGGTTTAAGGTATCTTGGTATAATATGCTATTCTATGTGCTTTTCTTCTACAAATATATGTCCTTGTCATCTAACCTCTAAATGGAGGTTTTATCATGCTCATTTTACGTTGTATGCTCCCATACTTAGTACATTCTAAAGTACCAATGCATATTGTATGCCTTTATTTTATCACAATGCATGTGCAGGTGATCATATCATCCATCTCTGTGGCTAGATTCAGATATATCAAT
>DF360184.1:9640-22286 GCA_000787875.1 Solanum virginianum | reverse complement strand
GGTGATCCGTCCAGAATATATCAATGATCCGAATTTGGTGAGTCCTCATGTATTAAGGACATGACCATCTACTCTCTATTCATGTTATGTTTACCTTCTAGATTCTGGATTTCTTTTATATTCAGGGTGATTCCAAAGTCTGTCTGAACCCCCATCTTATGCTACGGTCTAGAGGCATGTATCGGACATATGTATGTACTTCAATTTTAGACTTGTATGCTCTATTACTATAACCTATCTTATATTATGACTCATGTTATGCATATGCTTCCACTTATGTATTTCTCATTTATTTACCTTGAATGCTTGATTGATGCTAAGGGGTTGGTTTGAGGTTCCTTCAGGGATCTCATTCTCCGTGTTACGACTAGGCCCTAAGCTTGGATCATGAAAGAAATTTAAATTTTAATTGAAGATTTTGGATTTTCGTCTACTCTAATTGCAATTTTACGATTATGCTATCAATGTCTATTATTGATCATCATCTTACAAATATGAATAACTAAACCCATAACTAGAGTTGTGGGAACCAGGAAGAATTAACAAAGTAAAATTGAATAATTTAGTAATCCTTGGATGGTATTCATGCATGTATTATTTATCTCTTCATTTAGATTTCTTTTTATAAAGGCCTATGTTAGAACTCACCTTATTCTTACTTACCGGACCAGGGGAGTAAAAAATGAGAAAAATGATAAATAACAGAGATTCGCATGTGATTATAATCATCTAATTAGCTTGAATAGACCAAGATGACTAAATCTTTGACCAAGGTAAGGTTAGTAATACATACACCCGTAGATGGATCAAGTTGCGTGGTGAAATTCATATATTTGCTGGCCCAAGGACTTATGTGAACATAACTTGCCAATTTTACATATTACAGACTAGAAAGATTACTATTGTAAGGTTATACTACATTATTAATTTATGGGGAACAAAATATTCTAGTTGCATACTTTAATTGATGTTTCAAAACTTGCAAGCAAATTAATCATAGAATAGGCTTATTTACTATTTTCTTTAATTACATACCCCCCCTTTCTAGAAATAAGCCCATTAACAGCTCGAATGTACATCAATTGAACTAAGTCTGAACCATACTCCCCCATAGCTTGAGTCATATTTACCCTCCCTTTAGTTATTGCTTGTTTTGTAATTCATGCAAATCATTTCCCCTTATTTATCCCCACAGCGTCAGTTCGAAGCCCTGTTTCCCTTACAAATTATGTGTTTGATGCTTGCTTATGCTTCCGCAATCAAAGATGTGCAAAAAATATGCTAAGAGGCTTGTTTGGGTTACCCTTGGGTTTCTCATTTGCCGTGTTATGTCTAGGCCCTAAGCTTGGGCCATGACAAGTTTAGGTATGAAACTAAAAAAAGGGATAATTTAGGTGTATTTTGACACTTCAATCTTTGAAAATAAATTTTTACTTTTACTTGTCATTTTACATATATAAAAAATTAATTTTCTTTTCTATATTTTATCCTTAGCATATTTTATACTAAATATCAATTAATAATATTAGTGTGGTAAAATAATTAGGTTAATTATTAATAACCCCGTGGAAAGGTCACAACCCATCACAAAAATCACGACTCTTTCAAAAAGTCACGATCCTTTAGAAACGTAACAACTCTTTAAAAAAAATCACAATTCTTTTAAAAAGTCATAACTTTTTGAAAAAATTACAACCCTTCAAAAAAGTAACAACCCCTTAACATGGAAAAATATCTACTTTCTATACAATATGAATAAATAAATAAATATAATGGAATATGATATCTAATAAATACACTAAATTGAATATTTTAAGTTGAAATATTATAATAATATAATATTCAAGTTAGAGAGTTATATCTCTAATATAAGTAATTTCGAAATAAATTATTCCCCTTAATTAGATAATTGTGACATACCATTAAAATAACTTGAATCCCTAGAGTTCAATTTTTCCACCTCTCTTATGACGCTTAATTCAAAGTCCCGAGACAGGAAAAGAGATCCATAGTATTTATGTTTTCCAGTGTGGTTTGGGCTTTGCCGCTTTAGGGATTTGGCCAATAGAACTCAAAGAGGGGGGAGAAAGCATAACATCTTTTGATCATCGGTGTTCTCAAAAAAAGAAGTAAAGGGATCTTTTGATAATCCTCTTCTTTCCTACTCAAACATACATTACTTGCGGTGAACATACGCACAGTTCTTGCGACCACTGCTGCTGGGTCCTCCAAATTATGGTAAGTTTCTTGGTGCTTCCGCTGGTTTCTTCTTTGATTCATTTTTTAAGTAATGGTTATTCTTTCAGAAATTTCTTGCCAGTTCTGTGTAATTGGGTGGATTCCAGTTTTGGTTATTACTACTTAAGTACTACTTTATAGGGCTGATAGGTAGGGATGGCAATGGGGCAGGGCGAGGCGGGTTTAGAGCTATGTAGGGCGGTGTAGGTTTAAAGTTATGTGGAGCGGCCGCGGGCAGGTTGAAGTAGCTATTTTTAAAATTAATGCATGGGGGCGCGGCGCGGTGCGGGTTTAATGTTAATTAGAAACTTTTAATTAACGATTAAGAAACAATTGTTAAAATGTCAACTCAAAATAGTTAATTAGTTGTTGAGACGTTAATTAGCGAAAAAATTAGATTCAATTAAAAAATAAAAGAACTTTAAAATTTAAGCGGGATGGGTTTATGCGGAGTGGGGTGAGGCATGTTGAAAATTTAAAAAAATCATCATGCGGGGCGGGGCGGTTTAATAATTTACGGTTTGAGCTCAACCTACCCTGCACCCGCCCCATTGTCATCCCTACTGATAGGGAAAGGAAGTAATCCCCAGTGAAGATGATGTCCTTGGGTAGTATAATAGAGTGTTTATTTTCCCAAAATAGCTTTTAAACAACTTTGGTTTTTTAAAAAACTTGTTTTAAAACCAAAATAACAAAAAAAACTCCAAACAGGCTCACAATAAAATAAAAAGTGGGCTCCTTCTCTTAATGAGATTCTTATACTTTTAACTCTTAAGGTGTGTTTGGTTTGAAGGAAAATGTTCCCATGGAAAATGATTTTCTAAAAAAATCTTTTGATGGAAAAACAACTGGGTTTCTTACTTATTTTTTTAGTATTTGGTGAGTAAGCAAGGAGATATTATCTCAAAAGATATTTATATGTTATCTACCAAAATATTGTGGAGACGAGATGGGATGAGTAGTGGGGGTTCGAGGGTAACACAGGGTAGGATGGTCAAGGGTTGGGGGTTAGTGAATTAGGTGGGTGTGGAGTAGACAATAAACTTGAAATGTTATTTATGCAACTTGTTTTCCCTACTTTATTAGGATAGTCATTTCCCTCATTTTCAATGAACTTGTTTTCTAGAGAAAAAAATATTTTGACCCAAAAACATTTTCCAGAAATTGTTTCCTCTGTACCAAACACACCTAAGCGAAAAATGTGAAGCGGAAGAATGAGTTGGTGATATGTTTTTTTCTAATTCTTATGGTTGTGTTTATGTACTGATCACCTAACAAATGTGGGTTTTCTTGAATGTTCTAGTTTTGTATACCATTACGTAGAGAGATTTTTTTTTGTGTTTCTTAACTTGTGTTGTAATGGTTCCATTGTATAAGAACAAAGGCAATATCTAAAACTATAACAATTACAGGAGTATCAAATTGTTAAGCCACACTATAAATGTCTGGGAGAGAGTGGTGGAGTGAGGGTGAGGAAAGGGATGTCTATTTTTAAGAGTCAATTTTGGATTTATGCTGGGACGATTGACTACATCAGCCATCCATCTTGTGTGGATATTGGTGGAGAAATACAGGGAAAGGAAGAGGGACCTACATATGACCCCCACTGATCTTTAAAAGACCTGCGACGATGTCATAAGGGATGTTCTTAGGAGGTGTTTGGTGGCTAGGGATGTTTCGATGGTTTATATTAGTGTGATAAAGGGCATATATGATGGAGCCAAGACTCGGGTTAAAACGGTGGGAGGTGACTCAGAGCACCTCCCAGTTGAGATGAGGCTATGTTAGGGATCAGTTCTTAGCCTTTTTTTTTTTTTTAATTTGCCTTGTGATGGATGAGATGATACGGTCTATCCAGGAAAAGGTTCTATGATTTATATTATTTGTGGACAACATAGTATTGGTTGATAAGACACAGGATAGTCAATAACAAACAGGTTGGAGGTTTGAAGACACACTCTGGAGTTCAAAGGATTTAGGTTGAGCAAGACGAAAACAAAATATTTGGAGTGCAAATTAGTGTTGTATCAGATGAAGTGGACATGAAAGTAAGGCTTGCCACACAAACTATTCCAAAGAGAGTTTTAAATATCTTAGGTTTGTCATTCAAGGTAGTGGAGACATTGACAATGATGTCACACATTGCATTGGAGCAACATGGATGAAATGTAATCTTACCTCTAGAGTCTTATGTGATAAGAAGGTACTGTCTGAACATAAAGGTAAGTTCTACAGATTAGTAGTTAAATCATCCTTGTTGTATAGGGTGGAGTGTTGGCCAGTCAAGAACTCACATTTTTAGAAGATGCATGTTGTGGAGATGCAAATGTTGAGATGGATGTGTGGGTATACTAGGATTGACAATATCAAAATTGAGGTTATTAGGGAGAAGGTAGAAGTGGCCTCGATTGCGGACAAGATGAGGGAAGCGAGATTGACATAGTTTGGACATGTGTAGAAGTAGGCGTTGACGCCCCAGTGAGGAGGTGTGAGGTGCTGGTTGTAGAGGGTCTGTAGAGTGGTAGGAGTAGGCCGAAAAAGTACTGGGGGGAAGTGATTAGACAGGACAAGGCACAATTTCATATTATCAAAGACTTTATTTTAGATAAGGAGTGGAGGACGTATATTACCTTCTGTTTGGGCGGTGGTTTGCATGGTTTCATAATGTGCGGTACTGTGTGGTATAGTATGTTATGATATTGTATAATATACAATGTTTGTATAGAATGTGTGGTTTGCTATTGTTTAATGACAATTTTGTTGTTTGGTTTGACTGTATGATACAAATATAATATTATTGTATCATAACTGATAAATTTACCAAAATGCCCTTAATTATTATAAATATTAAATTTATCAATATTTTTTAGAAAAACTTTTTTTAATAAAAGTAATAATTAAAAATAGTAGCCAATTACATAAATTTATAACCCAAAGCCAAAGTAAATTTATGTGACATACGAGAAATAAAAAAAATACAACATATTCATGTGGAAGAAAAGATCGGAGGTGAAAGTTAAGCTTCAAAAAGTTGATGCGGAGGAGAATGAGTAATATGACTATGAAAGCAGTAGATATATTTGGGTAAAGTTTAATAAAGAATAAAGAGTAAACTAGAATTATTTAAAATTAAGTAAGGATATAACTAGGAAAAAATATGTAAACAATGGATACCACCAAATTGGTGGTTTCAAAAAGTGAGGATTTTTAGGGTTACTGAATCATGAAATCAAACCATATCATACCATGTATTGAAGAAACAATCAAAACAAACGTGGTTCTCTTTCTAACCGTACCATACCATACCATGGTAAACCACCATCCAAACAAGTTGTTAGGGCAAAAGGTTAGTAGGGATATAGTGTTGTCTTGCCTTGGAAAGGCTAGTTCCTGTCGTAGGACTAGTCGTACCCTTGTAATTCTTGCCATATGTTGTTGATTATATTTCAATTATCACTCTATTTTGCTATTTTTATTGCTTTTCTTTCTTCTTGACCGCTATGCTTTCTCCATTGTTTTCTTCTTCTTTTATTTGGGTTTGATGCACTTCAGTTGAGGGTCTTTCGGAAACGGCCTCTCTACCTTCACGAGGTAGTGGTAAAGTTTGCATATGCTCTACCCTCCCCAGACCCCACTTTGTGGAATTTCACTATCTATGTTGTTGTTATTGTTATTGTTGTTGAACTGTGTTGCAAGTCATTGAAAAGGAACAAAGATTTGTTGTTGTCTGGACTTTTGCATTTATTCGCAACAACTCTCTTATTTACTGCTACTTATGGGAAAAAAAGCTTTTCTTTGTTTTCCTGTTGTTTGGTAGAGAAATAATATAGTCTTGGACTATAATATGCAGATTAATGGTTTGTAAATGGTATTTATCTTTAAATCCATGTTTGTTTGATTGAAAATGAGATACATGAACTTTATTTGAAATTTTTGTTTTCAACTGGGTAACTTTCTTTCTGATATTATCCGTGGACTGTCCGTCCAAGTACATGCAAAGGACAGTTTGTTGTTAAGTTTCTTATATAAATACAACCTCCTCTATGTTATGGCGTGACAGTGGACCTGAATATGTCAAAAAATCATATATATTTTAACTCGTGCAGATCCAAAATTTGATCTTTATGGATTCAAAGTTCATAATTTCTTTGAAGATATGGGTTCAAAACTTGATTTTTACATTGGTCTATACGAAAAATCGTAGGCATCCTTATAGGCTATAACTATGCATCTGTTACCATCTATTAGCCGTAAAGCGAAGTTACTGATTGTTGATAATTGTGAGTTGGACAAAATCATATATGCACCACAAGTTTGGCTAGTTTTGCTTCAATCTTGTGTCATGCATTCATTTGCGATAAGTTTATTTCCATGATTTGCCATTCTTTAATTGCTGTTTATGCATTATCTACCAGCTTATGAATTGCTCTTTTGAAATCTTTCTGCTAGTAATGTTGAAATGATCTTTTAGAAGTTACCAGGCAAGCTTATGGGCCTAAGATCTCTCAGTTCCAAAACAACTTCAAGGAATCAGAGCAACATAAGCGATGTTGAAGCCTTTTTCAATCTTCTCCTTAGTAATGGAAAAGATCCAGGGCTTTCTTCTTCTTTAATCATTAACCATCATCTTTAGTAAAAAGTCATGGAAAGCCTAACTGGGCCTAGGTGCTGTCACCTACACATGCCTTATAATCTTCTGAACTTCATCTTCTCCAAATGATCTTTAGAGTCATATTTCTTCCTCACTAATTTTAGAGTCACTCATGCTGAACATACCTCTCCTGTTTTCCCCATTAGCATACAGGTTCTGATAGAACTTCAAAATCTCAATTTTGATTCCCTCAGGATATTCCTTATTTTGATTTCCTTAGAATCCTTCTTACCTGTTTCATTAATTCTAACCCCCGATGTGGCTGTATCTCGTATCAGCATTTGCCATCTTGGGAAAAAAACCTAGTATTTGTATTAACCTTATTTCATTCATAGCATCCTTGATCTTTATCCCAAGTGACTTCATATTTAGCTATGTCTTCCAACTCCATTTGTAAATTGACTATAACGACCTCCTCATGAAGTGTCCAATTTTGTTATTCCTTTACCAATGTCCAGATGAGTTATTTATGTTAACAGTGAACTTCTCACTTTTCCTATGATCCAAACTCAAAGATCGAAACCCACTGGGTGCAAACAATTTCTCAAGATCAAGGTTACAGATGGGAGTTGGGTGCTCTCAAAACATCTTGAGAAATTGAGAAAGAGTAACCAAACATCTTGCTTTAAGGTTACAGATGGGAGTGGGGGTGCCCTCAAAACATCTTTTGTTCCTCTCCGTCCATAAGCACCACAAAATACAGGCTGGAACCAAAGACCAGATCTTCTTGATGGACTTCCCAACTTTCCAAGAACTCCAACACACAAAACCCTCTCTCAATGATCTTGGCGTGGCCCAAGTGAGTCTGAAAAGTGAGAGGAACATGTTCCATAGGCCTGTTGCAACTGTGCAATGAGGAAACAGGTGATTAATAGATCCTGAGTTGCATTAGCACATGTAGCATCTGTTGACTATTGGAATTTCCTCCTTGTCAGATTATTCTGAGTCAAGCAATAATCTTTTATACATGCAGCGTAATTCAACTGAGATGATTTTTCATGCTAGTTTCTTTCTTCGTTTGGATTCACCTGCCACATGGATTACCTACTTCTTCCAAAATGGTTTGTGACCATGGATATAGAAGGAAACCAGGAGGAAAGGATAGTAGGGTAGTGGTCCATCTCTGTTGGGGACAATAGTGGTAGGAGAAAGGGTAGGGCTCTGTTTATTTTTAATGAAGCTGAAAATCATTAGTTGGAATATTAGGTCTGTGAATGACAGAGAGAAGAAGAATTGTTTATTTGCTTCTAAGAAGATGGAATGGAGACATTGTTTGTCTTTCTGAAACAAAGTTAAGGGGCTTGAGTCAGGAAGATAGTTAAAGTAGGAGGATCCAGGTGGAGCGAATGGGTTGAATTCGAGGGTCAAGGTAATAGTGGGGAAATTGTGGTGTATTGGGTGAAAAGGAGGTGGAACTATAGGAACAAATATGGGGGGCAACATTCAGTTTTATATTCCTGGAAGAAGAAAGTACTGGCTTTCGATACACATTCGCAGGGGTCTATACACCTTCTGATAGGAATATGAGAAAAGGATTGTGGAAGGAATTGGCTGCAATTTTATGACGATTTCATAGCCATGGGTAATTGATGAGAATTTTTATGTTGTCTGATTTGGAGAAGAGGAAAAAAGGTAATGCAAGGAATACCAGAATTAGGAGGGACTTCTTTGAATCATTAATGTATTGCATACGAGAGAATAATCAATGTGCTTTCAAAACAGACCTGTTTTTGTTCTTTAAAGATCGTCTAGATGAGTGGGAGTTTAATTCACTTTGGCATAAATTATATTGCATGGATCCTTCATGTCTTTTACTTTTCTTATTGTTGAGGAAATTTTATCGGTTTTCAACAATAGCCTCTTATTACTTGTTTCTTTTTGGTGTATGCATGAGGCTCATGTACTGAAGATTGGGTATTAATTTGTAGTTCTTTAAAAACTTTTTTCAATATACTACTTGACTACGAGTTTTTGCCAGACACTTCTGTAAAATTTTTATGTCATAAATATATATAGCCAAGTTCCATTCTTTTTGGAACATCCTATAAAAGAAAATATTCCACACAAAAAGTAAACAGACAGCAGGTAGATCTTACTTTTTCTTTATTTGGCTCAAGAGCTCGGTGAGCTTATGTTATATGACTTCAAGTGGGAATACATTTTCCTCAACTTGAACTTAGCAAAAAATTAGATGAGCCAGACTTGTGGCTTCTCAGTGCTCCATACCACAATTCTGCATCTTTGCATACTATGGTTTCTTTCCTCTCTAACAAGAAACTTGGCTTCTCCGCATAGTTGTATGTTTCTTGCATAATGATTTATGTATCTTTAAATGGTTTTATTGTAATTCACTGCAGGGCACACTATGTCTAAATTGTGGTGACAAAGGTTTCACTAATGCATATGTTTTCTGTGTGAAATGCCTAGAAGTTGCCGTGCACCGGTAAGTTAGATCAACAACTGAATGTCATTGATATAGGTCAAACATTGTACTACTCTTTATTTCAATTTAATCTCTTGATCGATCTGTTCAGTCACACTTTTGGTCATGACCTCCACTAAGTGAGGCCTGACTCACCTAACAATCCTACCCATTTTCATGTCGAAAATGTTGTGGAGTTTCCTCTGTACCAAGAGCATTCCAATAATCCTTCTTTTAGCCAATTACAACACATAAAAGATCCGCCAACATCAGCAACTACAACTCTAAGACACTAACGATCAAATATTCGATAGTCTACCGACAGAAGGCTCGCAAAAGCAGCTCTACAATTACTGTGACTAACTTGTGGATTATAACTCTAGAAAAATGTCAAAATATCATGACTGAAAAGTCAAACAAAACACAAAAGGATAATGCTCTCTCTGCAATTGCATTTGGGTCTTTTCAATTATGGGTTGTATGTCTAATTGTCCAGGCAGTACTGATAGTATCTTTCTCTCTATTAGCGGGCCACAAGTCTGGTGCAGTCCTGGACAACTAACACATTTTTGAAGGATGAGAAGAGGGGTTCAATTAATGTGAGCAGTGAGTGGACAATCAACGATTGCATTTTGTTTGGAGAGAAGTATATATTCACATACATATACAAAATAAAAAACAACACTCATTTCAAATCAAAGTTAATATGGGGGGTAAAAGTCACATAATACATTAACTGAGCATTGGTACACATACTTTGCAATTTTATCAAATAAGTTTTGCTCCAGTTGTGAGGGAGCTTCCAGTGAATCAATATCGAACTGTCTATGATCATCACCATGGCTGTCTAGTCGAGCCTTAGTGTGAAACACAGTTATTGCCAGTTTCCTCTAGTACAAGGTGCTCCAGGCCTAACTCGTTACTCATTACAAGTATCTCTATATACATATGTCATAGGTATATGCATATCAATTGCTTACATGTATTCTTCAGTCATCACTTGGTGATAGCACTATAATAACATATAATAACCGTAAATCATCTCATGCGAGTATTCAATTATTTTTATTTTTGGAAACTGGTAACTTGTATTCCTCAGCATTAAGGTACGCTGGCCACCTCCAGAAAATGCGATTACCAGGTGAATATTAATTACAGAACTCCTAAGAAGTCCATTATCTTTACTTCTATACATTGGACTTCACACCAAAAAACATAAAGTTGTATTACATTTCCATTTGATGTTCTATATGGAAACTAGATTTGCCTTTAAAAAATTCTTCCATTTCTCTCGTTCCATATATTCCACCCAAATACAGGCTGGTACTGTTCTCCAACACTTTTTTTGACTCTTACTCCCGCCTATAATCCACCAAATACAGGCTGGTACTGTTCTCCAACAACTTTTTTTGACTCATACTCCCGGCTCTTCTTATCCAGCAGCTCTTAGTAAATCCGCAGTGGGCTATGGCATTGTCCATTCCTCCCTAGACAAAACGATAAAAAGTGCCCAATTTTTGCAGTTACCTTACAATGAAGGAATAAGTGACTATTAGATTCTGTTGCCCCCATACATAAAGGGCATCTAGAGGCTATCTGAAGTTTCTTCTTATGTAGTGCCTCACCACTAGCCAAGTAAAACATTTCACCTATGTTGGTGCCATGCTTTTCCAAGCAGCTTTCCTTGAACCCTTAAGATTTTCTGCCATCTCAAATAAAGTCCTCTTGTAAACTTTATTCACTGAGAACTTCCCATCTTCATTGTGTCTCCATCTAATTGTGTCTTGTACAGTGGTTGTCCCAGTGAAAATTTCCCACTCATCCTTACAATTCAACCACCCTTTCTACTTCCCAATCATTCAACAGTCTCCTAAATATTAGATTCCAGCCCTGCACTGTCCACTTCTCTTCAAGTTGTGATGTCTGGATTTGTGCAGATAGTAATTAGATCTGGGGAAGTTTCCTGCAATGAGTCTTGCCTAGTCCAGTAGTCTTTCTAGAAAAAAGTCGTTCTTCCATTACCCACGTGGTAACTTATATTCCTACTTAGAGGTGTTCATAACAACCTAATAGTTCTCCAAACCCCAAGTCCAAAAAAAAGAATAGGTGACTTAATCAGTGCACCATTGCTCATTCTGTCCATACTTCTGTTGAATGACCTTCCAAAGGGCTTGTCCCTCCTTGTTACATCTCCAAAGCCGTTTCAAGAGTAAACTGTTATTTTGCAGCTTCAAGTTTTTGACCCTCATACCTCGTTCCCTGTTCTGTTGTACTATCTCTCACTGCACCAGATTAAATGCTTTGGCCTTTGTTGCCATGCCATAGATAGTTCCTTCTCATTCTGCCCAGAGCTCTGATTACCTTACTTGGCATGGGAAATTGTGGCATCACATATGTTAGTAAGGAGTTCAAAACAGAGTTGATTAAAATTAACCTGCCTCTTAAAGAGAGATACTGTGGCTGTCACAATGCCAACTTCTTTCAGTTTTCTCAAGAATGCCATCCCAGATTTCAAGTGCCTTGTGTTATTTGAACCCAAAGGCATCCCAAGTTATACAGTAGGTAGATTTTCCACCTCATAACACAAAATGTTTGTCCAACACCTGAATTTGTGAAGCATCATTTATGGGAAAGATGTTGTTTTCCCTCTGGTTTCAATCCTGATATAGCTTGGAAAATGATTAGCATCACCCTAAGATAACTGATTTCCTCAGGCTTAGCATTACAGAAAACTACTGTGTCATCTGCATATAGTAAGTAGGTGGCATATTTCCAGTATCTCATGATCCCTGTTTTCAATTCTGAAGCCTTGTATCCATCTATTTTCTGTGGCAATCTTCATCATGTTGTTGAAACTCTCCATGTCTATGATAAATAGCAAGGGTGGTTCTCTAACTGATGGATTTCTGTGGCAATTCACCACCTTGTGCTTTACCTCCAATTGGGCTATCTAGGAATACAGCGGGTATGTTGTGGACTTCTATTCTGAACTTTGAGGCACAATCTAGAATAGAAGAGGAGAAAGCTTTCCTAAATGCCCTTATAGTCTCTTAATTTTAGCTGTCTGGAAGCACATGATAAGTTGACTTTACTTGACACATCTCCATGAACTTGTTTCTCACGGTTATGTGTTCGAAGCATGAACAGTTTAAAGCACAAAATAACATTTGGGAATTAATTAGAGCAAATTAAACAAAATGTCCATTAGGTTATATTTCTTACGCAAAAAATAGTCCACTTAAAAAAATAAGTTAGTTATTACAATAAATGGCCGTTTGGCACTTTTGCCTTACAAAATTTTGCTCGTCTTCTTGAAACATCGAGAGGATTTCACA
>DF360185.1:36814-51817 GCA_000787875.1 Solanum virginianum | reverse complement strand
GGTTCCTGAAGATGACAACATTGATCTCAAAGTTCGCAATGGTGCCAAAACACCAATATACAGGTTCTAACAATTCTCCTCGTGATAGTGGTAAGGTCTACGTACGCACTATCCTTCCCAAATTTTACATAATGAGATTTTACTAGATATGTTGTTGTTGTTGTTGTATCATCAATCATATTTAACATCGAATTGCTAACAAAATTTTCTTAGTTATAGATGACCAATTAATATGATAAAGTTTTTAACTATTTTAAATTCATTTAAATTATGATTTTAAGATTTAAATATAATTTAATTAAATAAATAATAATTTTTTTGTTCAAAGGATTAGGAGAAAAATTGATTAATTCACAAAAAAAAAACTCCTCTAATTTATCAAAAACTAATGAGTTATATATTTTTTTAAAAAAATAATAAATACTTTATAACACAAAAATCAAAATGAAAGTAAAAAGATTTCTATCTCATTATACTCCTATATATAAGTGAACAGCATAAGGGACCAACACAACATAAATGAATAATACCAAAAGCAGTTTAAGTTGTACGATACCAACACAGCATAAATGAATGGTACCAAAAACAATTTAAGATGTACTATTTTATTCTTTTCATAAAGTAATTTAAGTTGTAGTATTTTACTTTTTCCAAAAAGCAATTTAAGTTGTAGTATTTTATTTTTTCCAAAAAGCAATTTAAGTTGTACTATTTTATATGTCCAATCAATATTTTTTAAAGTTTTTTCATATTGTTTTTTAAAATTTATAGTGGTTTGACTTTTTTCGACAATTTCAATAGTTAATAAGGTTAATTTTTTTTTTACTACTTCAATGTATAGCAATATAGATTCAAATTGTGAGATGGCTTGGTGAAATATAATTTTTATTATTTATAGTATGTTTAAACCTTATTTATCTTTGAGAGAAAATTGTTGATATTTTAATATTCTTTAAGATTCTTGTAACTGAAATTCTTGTGAAATTCTTGCAGGAGATCATTAATGTGAAAGTATTGTTAGCTCCACTTCTATATAGGTGAATTGCATCTAAACATCCAAGATGGTGGGTATGTACTTGAGCATGAGACATGACCCCTCTAGCTTATTTATAAGCCAAAAGGAGAGGATGAATATAATAATGATTAATTGTACCGGACTCAATGCAAGTTGAACTACATATTCGGCTGATTTGGAAATGACTAATTGGACCAAATTCAATGTAAATTATATTGTGTATTGGCTCACCTTATAAATTACATAACTTATTTTCATTCATGCTTCTTTCTCTACATATTTTACTTGTTACTACAAACTTATTTCGCTAAATATAATAAACTATTTAAATCGTAATGGTATTGCATAAACATAATTTTAAAACTAAGCAAGTTGGGCCCGTGCAGTTTTCCCTTAAATAAATTATATTATTTATTTTCATTTATGCTTTTTTCTCTATATATTTTACTTGTTAGTACAAACTTATTTCGCTAAATATAGTTCTATTAAATTGTAATGGTATTGCATAAGCATAATTTTAAAACTAAGCAAGTTGGGGCTCGTGCTCTGCACGGGCCCTGGCCAATCTAGTTTTATACCTAAATAACATCTTTCTTTTCTTATTTTAATATGTTAAAAATATTACAAGATTACCACTGAAAAGGAAGTACAATAACTCTAAAATTTCATATTTTTTATCCTATTTTAATATTTATACCAATTTCAACTTTTATTTGTCATCTTACTTGTAGGTATGTTCATCTTACTTTCTCTCTCTCTTTTTTTTTTAAACTTCATGCTAGTTCATTTGATTTTTCTTTTCTTTTTCACTTTATGTCACTTTCATGAGTAACTAAATACTTTTCTAGTTAATTTGGTATATTAGTTTTTTTTCTTTTTTTTATATTTAATTAGATATTATTTGAATAGGATTAACAAGAAATAGATATGAAAGGATTAACAAGAAATGATTGAAGTTTAAGGTCGACAATCAAATGATTCTCTAATTGTAAGTAGTTTTTTCCTATATATATATTTCTTCATATATCACTGATTTAGTAAATATTTTTTTTAAAAAAAATATTATATTCAAATTAAATTGAATATTGTATTATGTCTTGTTCTTATGCGATTTTTAATTTTATTGCAGCTTATGAAGGAGTGATGAAAGCATTATGTCAAATTGACAGGGACAAAAATTGCTACTTTTTCTTGTAAAAGAATATACCAGAGTAAAATAATATTTTATCATTTTGAATGACGTTAAACCTTTGTTAGGTCTTTTCCCCCAATATATTGTATTTGTTATATAATGTTATGTATTTTGCACTATTTTATAAATTTCATGTCAAATCTCAACTATATTATATGGATTAGTTGCTACAATTTTTTGAATTTGTAACAAAATATGTATAATTCCCACGCAAATAATAGTATGTATGTATATTTATTTTCTTTGCAAAAAAAAAAAAAAAAGAAAATTAGCTACAACTTATATCTTGTGACAATGAAGTGTGGGATTTTAGTTATGAATTTTTGAATTTGTAGCTATACATAAATTCCTATAATTGCCACATACAAATGACAGCTAAAAAATTTAATTTTTCGCAATAATTTTTTTTAAAGCTACGATGATATATATTTCATGGCTAAAAGGTAAGAATTTTTAGCTACAATATGAGAATATTTGTGACAAATATATTAAGTTATAGCTATGAATATTTTTAATTTATAACTAAATATAAGTACTACTGCCACAAGATTAATTATAGAACTAGCCACCAAGTCGATATTTTCGTGGCAAATAAATTGAATCTTTTGCTACATTAGTACGCCGCGTGGCTACTAGAGTAAAGATAGCAACAAATTTTATTTATCGTCGCACAAGGATAAAGTAATTTGCTACTAGTATATTTTTTATGGAAAAAAATTATTTTCATTAAAGCTACGATTATTTTTATTTTGTAGCTATAAGTACAAATCCTTAGCCATGGATCTTGTAAAGTCTGTAGCTAACTATTAGTCACGCTACATCTTGCTACGAAAGCTACGAAACAAAATATTGTAGCTAAAACATTTAGCTACGGAAAATTTCCTATTTAGCTATAATGTGTTTTATAGCTATAAGTTCATTTTCTTGTAGTATCCTTATTTTGATTCTTCTCAAGTTATGGTTGGAGATGGTACTCTTCTGCCTATTAAATCTATTGGTTCATCTACTCTTCCACCAACTTCTAAGCCTCTTGTCTCAAAGAACGTTTTTATATGTCCCTTTCCTTGCTAAAAATTTACTTTCTATTCAACGCTTATGTGCCGATAATAATTGTTTTATTCACTTTATTGACTTTGGTTTTTTTGGTAAGCACATGAAGACCGGAACAACATTACTTCGATGTAACAATTCTGGGTCTCTTTATCCTTTACGTGTCACTCCATTAGGCTCCTCCAACTTTGGTCTCTTCGCTAAAATTTTGCTTGCTTCTCTTTGGCATCAATGTCTCGGACATCCTGCCCGAGAGTCTCTTAGCTCTTTAGTTTCTAGAAAATTGATTAGTTGTACTTCATCTCTTAGCAATAGTTCTTGTAATGTTTGTCATTTGGGCAAACAAACTGATCGAATGCCTTTTTCATTATCAAGTAATATTGCAAGTTCTCCTTTCGTTTTAATTCGTTCTGATGTATGGCATGCTCCTATTGTCTCTAATTCTGGTTATCGTTATTATATTTTACTCCTTGATGATTACACCAAATTCTCTTGGGTTTATTTGATGTGCTAAAAATCTGAATGTTTTGACAAATTCAAAGAATTTTATACAATGGTTAATAATATATTTCACACCTCTATTTCTTATTTTCAGTCCGATGGAGGTGGTGAATATGTCAACAATAATTTTAGTTCATTTTTCAAACAACAAGGCATAGTCCATCGTCTTTCGTGTCCTCACACTTCTGATCAAAATGGTAGGGCTGAGCGAAAACATAGACACATTACGCTGTCTTATTTTTCAAGCATGTATGTCTTTTAAATTCTAGGCTGATGCTTGCTTGTATGTTGTCTCCCTGATTAATGTTACTCCACTTCCAATGCTGCGTTTTAAATCCCCCTTTGAATAACTCTATAGTCGTGTGCCTGATTATAATTTGATTTGTGTATTTGGATGTCTCTGTTATCCCTTTGTGGCAGTTGGTTCTTGCTCCAAGTTCCAACCTCGTTCAAAGCCTTATTTATTCCTCGGTTCATCTGATAAACACAAAGGTTTCAAGTGTTTGGATCCTAGTTCAAATAGAGTTATCATCTGTCGTCGTGTTAATTTTATTGAAGACTCTTTCCTCTTTCCATCCTTTCCTATTGCGACACCATCCTCACTCAAATCAACCTCATCGGCCCCTATTTTAGATCATTCATCTACATCTTCTCACTTCCCAATCCATATCACGCGTTCTGGTGTAGGTTCACCTACACTTAATTATGTTCATACTACTATCCTCGATAGTACGCACCGACTCCCGTCTAGTAGCAGTCTTCAAAACTCTACATTCCAATCACCTGATTTTAGTGAGTAGCGATTCTTGCCTTAAAGCTTCCAATCCATATTCTCCAGCTTCTACTTCACACCTTATGCAGTCTCCTTCCACTCAATCTCCAGTTAATACCTTAAATTTTTCTTCTGAACAGATTGCTTTATCCCAGGCAGCACCACCAAAAATTCCATCTTCCTTAGGCAATATTAGTGTGCCTAACTCCACTTCAATCACCATAAAACCACATTCTCATCACATGCTTACTCGTTCTCAAACTGGTTCCCTCAAACCATGTCTTCTTCCTTCTTTGCTAGCTTCGACTAGTTCCATTTTATCTGAACCTACATCCTTTGCTCAAGCTTCTAAAGATCCTCGTTGGATGCAAGCCATGAGTGCTGAATTTGGGCTCTTGTCCAAAATCAAACTTGGACTTTGGTACCTCCTCAGGCAAATGTAAATATTGTTGGCAATAAATGGGTGTTTCGAACTAAATTTTGCGCCAATGGCTAGGTTGACAGATTTAAAGCTTGATTAGTGGCTCAAGGTTTTTCGCAACAGCCCGGGGTGGATTATTTTGAGACATTTTCTCCTGTTGTCAAGCCTAGCATAGTTCGTTTAGTCTTATCTTTAGCCCTTCAATAGAACTGGTTCATGCGTCAACTTGATGTATCAAATGCATTCTTACATGGTAAGCTATCTGAGACAGTTTATCTGCGTCAACCAAAGGGCTTTGTACATCCAGATTATCCTCATCATGTTTGCAAGTTACAGCGTGCTCTATATGGTCTCAAACAATCATCGCCTGCCTGGTTCCATTGGTTTGCCCTTTTTCTTCTTGATCTTGGTTTTCAGCAATGTGTCTCAGACCATAGCATGTTCATCTTTCACTCAGCGGGTGATTGCATAATTTCTTTTGATTTATGTGGATGATATAGCTGTTGTTGGCTTGTCCGAGTCTTTGATATCTCAGTTCATCTCTTCTATGAGTTCAGAATTCTCAATGAAAGACTTAGGGCCTCTTAATTACTTTCTTGGAATTGAACTGAAGCATAATTCCTTGGGGCTACTATTGGTACAACATTGTTATATTATTTCTCTTCTTCATCGTTTTAAGCTAGAGAAGTGTAAATCTGTGCTTACTCCACTCTATAGCAAGCTTGACTGGAATTCCCCTTCTTTCTCCTTTGCTTGAAGATCCTTCTACCTATCATCAAATGGTTGGGAGCCTACAGTACTTATCCTTCACTCAGCCAGACATTCAATTTGCTGTCAACCTTGCTTCTCCGTTTCCTCACCAGCCGAGACAATTACATCTTCTGGAAGTAAAGCGCATCTTTAGATACCTAAGTGATACAATTGATTGGGGCTTACAGTTGTACAGAAAATCTGATCTTCCTCTTAGTATTTATTGTGACTCGGATTGGGCTGGTTGCTCTGCCACAAGACTATCCACATCTGGTTTCTGCATTTTTCTTGGCTCCAATCTCATTTCTTGGTCCTCTAAGAAACAACCTACAGTTGCACGTTCTAGTACTGAAGCCGAGTATAGAGCTCTTGCTGTTGCTACTGCCGAGGCTACGTGGTTGCAATACATTCTTCATGATCTTGGTGTTTTTCTTACTTCACCTGTCTCCCCAAAGTGTGACAACATTGGAGCTATCCACCTAGCGCATAATCCAGTTTTTCACTCTCATACCAAACACATTGCTTTGGATTATCATTTTGTTCGTGAAAAGATAATTCTTAGTGACTTAGTGGTATCTCATGTTCATACCTCTGAAGAACTTGCCGATCTGTTCACTAAAGTTTTGCCCTCTGGCCGTTTTCATGAGCTCACTACCAATCTTCACATTTATTCTTCCCGTTCAGATTGAGGGAGGGTGTTGGAATTAACTTATTATGTTCTAGTTGTAGTAGAACTCTATTTTGTATTTACTCTTGGTACTTATCATTTATGTAGATATATGTTGTAATTTCCCTTTAAATACTGGAATATAGAATGAGAAAAGCTCACGGTTTACCCTTCACTTTGTCTCTTTGATCTAAGTGCATGCCGAGAGACTAGTTAAATAAAAACACAATGAGATTATAATGTTCAATAATTATCCAACTTTTTAAAATATTACTTAACGTCACCAAAACTAACTTTTTTTAAATCATAATCTATGAAATCTATGGTCTTCATCTCATCTTCATTGTGAATCCCATTGCTTCCTAGGTCCCATCATTGTCATTGAAATCAACCCTACAACATAGAAAGATAAATATAGATGTTAGTCGTTGCACACAATATTTATAGGCAAAACTGGTAGTATAAATTTCTTAGAGTTTTTCCTGACTTGAAAGGTGAATGTTAAATAGATAAAGTTCATAAGAATGGATATTGAATTTCCTTCAAGGAAATTTTCTTATACTTTGATTAAAAATAGAAACATTTATAATGCGACACGACCTGGCCATTTCCACATCTTGAAAACTTTGTGTGCCACTTGTAGAGACCTCTTCATTTTTCTGTACATAATGAAATAAATGTGTAATCAACAAATTAATCCCTTACCTAAGAAAAAGTACACAAATTTATACATGATTTGGTTTACGTTGAGGTGAGCATTTTTTTAATGTTGCATTGTTTTGTAGGACAAGAAATATTGTGGTATAGAGGGTAAGTACATACCTGCCTGAATCAGATATTTATTTTGGCTTCTTCAAGCCAAAATTCTTTCTAAGAAAATCAAAGCCAAACTCTAGGCTTCTTCTATTTCAATTCCAAATTTAAGGCAAAGATTTCACCGGAGACATATGAAAATTTCATCCATGGATCTTCTTTCATCCATGGAGTCCCAATTCAAACTCAATTTCATAAGTCTTTATCATAATTCAAGTAAGAGTTTTAATTATTTCTCATGGGTTCTATTATATTGCAATCAATTCTTTTAAATTGATCTCATCGATGCATGATTTAAGTATAATTCACTGATTTTAAGAATGATTTTCATGAACTCATGTCATGAAAGTAAGATATGATTATAAATTAAACATAGTTGACATGTATGAACTATGAATAACAGAATGTATGAGATGAAGATGTTTTTGAGCAAATATCAAGTTGTTTCCATGAAACTCAGGTTTACTTTTGAGTGAAGCATTTTCATTATAAAAGATCTTCATCAGTTTGATGTTTTAAATAAGTGTCTTCATGAATATGTTATGAAAGCATGACTTAAGGAGCTATTTTATGATTATGAGTTCTATGCATGATTTGTTAGTACTAGATTTTTAGTGTTTCAAAGATGGTGATTATGATTATGCATGACTATTTTTGTTGTAAGTTTACCCTAGCACTGAGCGAACCTAAGAATGAAGGTTCACCCATTCATAAAAGCTTGATACATTTTTGTAATGATCCTTTTGTCGAAGAACTACATGCCACCATATGATAAGGAGGATCTCCATTAGTTGAGACATGACTCCTTAGTATGTTACCTGCTAGTTAAGGCATAATTTGTACCTATGTCATTCATTAGTAGAGGCTTGACTTAGCATAGCTAGTGGATCCATCTAGTATACGCCTTTATACATTATATTGGACCCTCTTTGGTGGAGCAATACACTATACTTCACCTTATAGCTTACATGGTTATATGTCAATTGGTGATACCTCTTACTATGCAAGTTTTGTAATTTTGATTACTTAGTTTATGATATAATTCTCAATATTTAACATTTGACCTAGTATCAATTATCTCAGTTATTTTAGCTATCAATTTCATAATATGTTTTACTTGACCATTGCATTATCAGTTTTTATATTTATTAGATGTTCATGATATGTCATGCATAGAATACTCTTCGGACTCGGTATATTCCATAGTATTGACCGTATACTTTCGCCTATATTATTTCATAATAAAGGGTCATGATGATCCTACTCATGCCCATGGCTAGTACAAACTCCAATCAGCTTAGCATCAACAGTGAGTTTTCATGCTTTAAGGGCACAGCCAATCATGAGTTTCTATTGTCTTTCTTTCAGATTTTTATTTTACTTTTAATTTTTTGAGCTAGGGCTTGCCCTATTCACCATATATGTGGTAAAGGCTACGTAACACTTAGCATATATCCAGTTTGTTCAGTATTGTTCTCATATTTTTCTTAGTTGAGTGCTATGATAAGAGTGTTTTAAGAATTACATTCCACATTTTCATTCACTTGTATGATTCTTATGTTATCTTACATCATGCTTATGTTAAGAGTCTTGTCCAGGGTCCTTTAGATCATATTTGTCATGTCATGTCTAGTACCTAGCTTGGGTCGTAATAAATTTGGTATCAGAGTATCAAGTTCACGTGTCCTAGGGTGTCTGAAAAATTATGTCGAGTAGAGTTTTATTCATGGGTGTGAAGCATGCCATATTTATGAATGTGACGCTATGAAGTATTTAAGAAGCTTCATTTCCTTGATCCCTCTTAAGTCATGCGATAGAGTTGAATTTTATAAAAGTTTCCTTCTAACTCATATTCTATACATTTCAATCATGCCTCTACAAATAGCTCTATTAAGAAGGAACAAGGATTAAGATGAGGGACAACACGTACCTCAAGTTCTTACCCATGTCGAATTCAACATCTCTTTCTGAGTATTATCCTAAGCCGTGATGACTTAAGCTAATAAAGAGGTGGTAGTCCCCCAAGAACCTAAATGTGGGTACAACAGTATCAAGGATTTGAGATTTCACTAGGATGAATCTTTTAGAATTTATATGGATGACGACCCTTAAGAGTTCACATAAGGGATCCAAAAGATTTTTGTCATTATTGGTGCGATTTCTATAGAAAATGTAGACTTGGTCGTTTACCAGCTAAAGGGAGTTGCTCAAAAATGGTTTGCTCAACGGAAAGAGACAAGGGCAGTTGATGTGGGTATGGTGGATTAGGAAAAGTTTAAGGATGCTTTTCTTGGTTGGTTCTTTCCATTTTAGATGATGGAGGCTAAGGTTTAAGAGTTCATAAATTTGAAACAAGGAAATATCAATGTGTAGGAATATTCTATGAGATTTACCAAATTGTCAAAAAATGCTCTGATATTGGTGACCGAATCTAGGGCCCCCATGAGTAAGTTCACCTTTAATGTTTCAAAGATTGTGGTGAAGCAATGTAGGATAGAAATGTTGATCAAAGAGATGGATATTTCTATATTGATGACACATGTTCAATAGATTGAGGAGGAAAAATTAAAGGAGACCAAGAGGGCAAGGACGAATAGTAGTCACTACTCTTACTCGTGGTCCGATAGCGATGGTGGTCGCTCTTAATTTGATAGAAGTTCCTCAGCCACAGCTCATCCAAAGCTCCAATTCATAAATCCAATAAGGATAGAGGGTCTATTAGTAGGGTAAGGAGGCACAATAATAAGCTCATCCTAGTGCTTCTATATATCGCCCCATTGAGCAGGGTGCTCCAACTGGTTTCGATGGTAATTAGCACTAAGATAGATTCTATGCTAAGTTTGAATGGTCTGAAACTTATGAGAAGAGTTTCCAAAAGTTGCAGATTTGAGTCACATAGCCCCACTTTTGACCTTGACATAAGAATCTGATGGTTTTGTAGTTTATTGTGACACCGTGAGGATTGGTATTGGTTGTTCTTTGATGCAACATGGTAAGGTGGCCCTTATGCTTCATGGGAACTTAAAGTCCATGAGAAGAATTATCTGACTCATGATCATGAGTCAGTGATGGTGGTATTTCCTTTGAAGATCTGGAGACATTATCTTTATGGAGTTCGTGCGGATATGTTCACAAATCATAAGAATTTTCAATATATGTTCAAGCAAAAGAATTTAATCTTCGCTAATGAAGATGGCTTGAGTTATTAAAGGATTATGGTATGAACATATATTGCATGAGCCAATAAAGCCAATATAGTAGCGGATTCCCTCAGTAGTTTGTCCATTGTGAGTGTTTCTTACATTGAGAATGAGGAAAAGGAGTTGGTTTGTGATGTTTATAGACTTTCTCATTTAGGAGTTCATTTGATTGATTTAAATGATGGTGGTGTGGTTGTGCAAAATAGATCAGAATCTTCTCTTGAGAGTGACGTGAAAAGAAAGAAAAAGGATGATCCTAATTTGGTTGAGCTAAAGAAGAAGGTTCTAAAAAAGTCCTTTGAGTCATCCTCCCTGGGGAGAGATAGTGTGCTTCGATATCAAGGTCAAGATCATTTGAAGCAGAAAATTTTGTGAAAAGCTCATAGTTCCTAATACTATATTTATCTAGGAGGCACTAAAATGTATCATAATTTGAGGTAGTATATTGTTGGAATGACATGAAGAAGGATATAGCGAATTTCATAGCCAAGTGTCCAAATTGTCAATAGTCCAAGGTTGGGCATAAAAAACTTGATGATTTGGCCCAAGATATTAAGATTCCTACTTGGAAGTTGAAAAAGTTGAATATAGACTTCATTACAGGTTTGCCTCATACTCGTCATCAACATGACTCATTTTGGTTGATTGTGGACCGAATGACCAAGTCGATATATATTCTTCTAGTTAAGACTTCTTATTTATTCAAGGACTATTCTAGAATTTATATTTATAATATGGTTAAGTTTCATGATGTTCCATTGTCTATCATTTTGGGTAGGGGTACTTAGTTTACCTTACACTTTTGGAGATTGGTTCAAAAAGGTTTTGGTACTCAAGTTAAGCTTTGTATGACTTTTTATCCACAAATCAATAGTCTAGCCAAAATGACAATTTAGACTTTGGAGGAGATGTTGAGGACTTGTGTGATTGACTTTAAGGGTAATTGGGGATGATCATTTATCTTTGATCGAGTTTGCTTATAATAATAGTTACTATTCTACCATACAAATAGCTCCATTTGAGGCTTTTTATAGAAGGCGATGGAGGTATCATATTAGGTTATTTGAGGTTGGTGAAATTGCTTTGATAGGGTTCGAGTTAGTTCATGAGATAATAGAGAAGGTTTGACTCATTAGAGAAAGATTGAAAATTACCTAAAGTCGACAAAAGTCTTATTCAGATGTGAGAAGAATAGAACTTGAAGTTGATGTTAATGATAAGGTTTGCTTGATAATTTCACTTATGAAGGGTGTGATCTGTTTTGGTAAGAAATGGAAGCTTAGTCCCCGTAATGTAAGCTCATATCAAATTTTGAGGTGTTTTGATAAGATAGCTTATGAGTTGGATTTTCCTTTGAAATTTGCATCGTGCATCCTCTATTTTATGTCTCTTTGTTGAAAAAGTGTGTTAGTGATCCTACTTCGATTGTGCCTTTGGAGAGGGTTGGTGTGACAAAGAGTTTGTCTTATGAAGAGGTTCTAGTTGAGATGCTTGACCGTAAAATCTAAAATTTGAGAAACAAAGAAGTCACTTCAATTAAAATTTTACGGTGGAATCAGTTAGTAGAGGGTGCTACTTGGAAGACTGAAGCTGATATGATGTCACATTATCCTTTACTCTTTTCCAATACGTCAACCTCATTTTGAAGTATTAGATCCTCCCATGTACTTTTTTGAACTCACGGATTATAGGATTCTAATGAATTCCCATGCATCCATGCTCATGAAATCAGTTTTAAAGTTCATGTTTCACCTTGGAGTTGATTACACTTTGTTTTATGCATTTTTATATCATTTGCATTCATATTGGGCTATTAGATCTCTTTCCCTACTTTAACAATGGTAGCTGATGAGTCAGGAAATTCGACTCATTTAGGGTCTAAATTACATGAAAAAAGTGTCTTTAATGCATGTTTATCTCCTTATTTGATGTTGAGATATTGTTTATGTAACTATGAAGGAGTTCAGACAAAACTTGGACTCTATGGTGGAAAGGAGCCAAAAAGTTTGCAAAGTAAGAAAAATTAGGTTGATTATTGCAAAAGGGGAGTTGGCGATTCACCCAACAGGCTATTACATTGCTAACATTTCTGAAAGTTTAGGCCAATGGTCATTTAAACTTGGTGAGCAAAATAACAGGTTGGCGACTCACCAAACCTGGTATTCGAGCATGCACTTATTATCACCAAAACTTATTGAAGTTCCTGCAAACCGAAGCTGGTTGAAGGGTGAGAAAGAGCTCCAATTGGCGACTCGCCAACCAGTTAGGCAAGCTCGACTGAGCTCGCCAAACCTTCTTGAAGTCCCTACAGAATTTGGGTAAGCATGGCTAGACAAAGACCCACTAGACAACTCACCGAGTAATTAGGCGAGCTCAACTAATGTTGTTGATTGGGTATTGTTAGTGTTTTTCTACCTTTTTTTTAAGGAAGTACAAATAGATCTTTTGAATGACTGAGAGTATGTTTTTGCAGAAATACTCCCAAGAATAGAAGCTTCAATTTTTACTTTGTGATTTGGGGTCTTTTTACTTTGGGGAGAAATCAAAGAATTGAAGTCTTTTGAGTGTAGGCTTTTGAATTTACAATTGTAATTAAGCAAAGAATCATGGAGGACAACTATTTTGGTAAATGTCTTGTTAAATTCATTATGTGAGGCTAAACCCCATATTCTAGGGTGTGCAAATATAGTTGAATTCTTAGATTGAACTTGTATTTTGTATTTCAGCTCTGTTTTGGTTAATTTAAAATAGATTTTATTGTTTCTCCATGTTTAGTACATGAGTTGGGATTGTAAACTTAGTTCTATCTCAGATCTCCTTATTTACTTGAGAAAACTGTAGAGTGGGTGAATCGATAAATATCCTTTAATTTATGTCAATTATGATTAAACTCGAGATAGTAGATTTTGCTAAAGAATAGATTATATTGTTGTGGTGCCCATGTTTATATTCGAGAGAAATTGCATCGAGAGTCAATAGTGACTAAGAGATATTAATTGAACACTAGAATAATCTAGCCTAGCCATTGATAATTAACCTCGTTAAGTTGTACGGTTACCCATGTTCGATCTATGATTTTAACGATGCATATCCCCCCCGAAGCCTTCTGCTCACTTGTTACAATCATCATGATAAATAATCATTGAATTCTTTAAAATTGATAGTCAAATCTCTTGAATCTATGTTATTTTTCATTTTAGTTGTTATTATCCTATAAAAACTTAATTTGCTCCTTGTGTGATCAACCCCAAATCTATCGGGTTTATACTTTGATATATGACTGCTTACATCTAGAATTATGAAAGATGCATATGATCAACATCACAATTGGAGCCATTATTGGGGAATAGAATTAGAATTCTTCTAAGGATTGATGTGAGCTAGTTTGTTGTAGTTGAATTTACTTATTAATTTTCTTTTATTCGGTTTGTTATTTAGGTGTGAAGATATGAGTGTTCAAGGAAGCATTGCTGGTAGTCAAATTGGACAACATGATGATGTTGTAAATATGAATGATGTAAATCTAGATCAAATGGGGAGCATGGGTTCCATCGCTTACCTCCAATCATCGGTAATGCAGTCTTCCATGTCATTAGGACCATGCTCCAACTACTGTAGATAAAGCGATACTTTGGGGGTCTCACTCAAAAGGACTTTCAAGATCATATTTGAAATTGCTTGGACGTATGTGGTCCTTTTACATTCAAAAACATCTCCTAAGATTCCATTAGACTGAGTTTTGTCCTTTCTCTCTAATTGGGGAAACGACGAAATGGTTGGCTGAATTCCAAAGAGATTCCATCATTTCATGGGACAAGTTGACCAAGGCTTTCAATGAGAGATTCTTTCCTCCATCAAAGATGTTGAAATGGAGGGATATCATCCAAAATTTCAAGCATATTGATGGTGAACCAATCCATGAAACTTGGCTGAGATTTCAAAAGTTGTTGCTCCAATGTTCAAACCATGGGTAGCCAGATCATTTGTTGTTGAAATACTTATATCAGAGTCTTGTTGTTGTGAACAAGGGAATCACTGATCAACTCATTAGGGGTGGTATTATGAGGAAACCTTTTGCTATTGCATCAGTCTTTCTTGATGAAATGACATAGATCAAGTGAGCATAGTATACTAGGGATGGCCTTGTTTCTCCTCTTATCAAGAAAGGGATGAGAACATGGCTAAGATAATGAGCTAACTTGATTTGTTGACTAAGCATGTTATGGGTGGCGGTTGAAACCCTATCAATGTTGTTGGTACTAGAGGGGCACTTTAAGGCATTATACAATGAAGAAGTCCAATTTTTATTAAACCAAGTCGGGGGTTTCCATCTAGGTTATCAAAAGTTGGGTAAAAATCAAGGTTGAAACCAAGAAGACCCACTAGACAACTCACCGAGTAATTAGGCCCATCTAGGTTATCAAAAGTTGGGTAAAAATCAAGGTTGAAACCAAGATCGGGAACGAGATTGGAGAAATAGGGGCAATCATTGAAGGCAACGAGATGTTGAGCGGGAGAATGTTGCACCACTTCAAGGAGAACTCTATATTCCACCTCATGATCCCCAAAAGCCCAAAGAGAAAAATGCCGACCTCGAGAGTTTTAGAACTAAAGATATGTTT
>DF360186.1:0-62665 GCA_000787875.1 Solanum virginianum | reverse complement strand
AAGGAGATCATTCATATTGAAAAGTCTTGTTAAAGCTCAAACATTTTAGCAAATTTCAAACAGTTGTATACTCATATTTTGTAAGCTACTATTGCATTTATGGTTTGAAGAGTAAAAAAAAGAAACAAAGGAAAAATGCTCCATTTCAAACAGAAGTTAACAAAGGGATGGAAAGTTGAAAAAGTCCGAAGTGTATGTGAGCTTCTTCCCACATCGGCCGAAATAAAGGTAGGCAAGATGCTGTAGTGATAGAAAAAGAAAGGAAGGAGCAACGATGAAACATACTTACCTGGACGGGGTCAATGGGTGATCATGAAGGCCCATGGCCTAGGTTGGTGACTTCCATTGCACTTTGGAAGGGTGCCCACCTAAGGTCGGCCCAAGTGGCCGAGCCTACGTCATAATTTGTGGCAGTGGGGGCCTGCGTTCGCGCGGCCCCTACCAAATCTAAGTTGAAGCTTTCATTGCTTGGGCTTTCATTTTGCATTACAAGCCAACAATGCACCATTTCATCTTAGCCCTTATAGGGGTTTTATATCTTGTTTATAAGTCCATATAGTTTGGCAGCATATCCTAGTTTATGTGCATGTTTAATTAATAGTAACACTTCTATGCTAGCCTCAATTTTATTGTTCTGTTGTTAAAATTGTAACAAGTTCTTTCATTTTTTTGTGGGAAAAGCTGTTGGAAATTCCGTTGCACTTTTGAGCTTTTTACATATGCTATCAACCAAGTGGAGAGAGCCAAAGAAAAATTAGCATGAAAAGTATTATGAGGTCTAACTCGGGAAGAAACTTGAAAGATAATGTACACAAGATCGTCTCCATTTTGAATGACTTGAAAGAAAAGAGACAGGCGACCATTTTTCATGGCCATCTGATAAAAAAAGGCGTTTCATCTCAGAAGCACATTGCCGTAAAGTTGCTTATCATGTACCTTAAATCTGGAAAACCAAATGAGATTAATCAGATGCTGAAGGAGTTTGATGGGTTCAATTTAGTTGTGCATAATTGTCTTATTAATGCTAATCTTGAATGGGGAAAGCTGGACAACGCTCGTAGACTGTTCGACGAAATGCCTGAGAGAAATGAAGTTTCTTGGACAGCTATGATTTCGGGGTTGTTAAAGGGAAGAATGACTCATCCCAATAGGCAAAGGCTCTCTAGATCAATACTTATTGATTGTTCTATCATTGTATATTTCAAGAAAGATGATATTTTGACACAGGAACACTAATTATCTGTAAGTTGTAAATGCCTGAAGTTGTTCCTGGAGATGCTTCAATCTGGGGTTATGCCTAATGCTGTCACTTTTACTTGCATTATGAGAGCATGTGGAGAGCTGGGTGACTTGAATTTGGGAAAGTGCGTATTGGGTTTGATTGTTAAGTTTGGCTATGAACATAACTTGTCTGTTTTGAATTCTTTAATCTCGTTTAACTTGAGACTAAATGATACTGTTTCAGCTAGGACAATTTTTGATAGGATGCCGAGTAAGGATGTCGTTTCTTGGACAGCGATTCTAGACGTGTATGTTCAGATGGGAGAATTGGCAGAAGCTCGTCGTG
The DNA here is from genome assembly GCA_000787875.1 of Solanum virginianum. Lineage (NCBI taxonomy): Eukaryota > Viridiplantae > Streptophyta > Magnoliopsida > Solanales > Solanaceae > Solanum > Solanum virginianum. The sequence goes on along the minus strand of DF360186.1, from coordinate 61,098 downwards.
TCTTTGATGAGATGCCTGAAAGAAATGAAGTTTCTTGGAGTACAATGATCTCAAGGTACAGTCAGAGTGGTGATGCAGAAGAGGCAGTGAATCTCTTCACTCACATGGTACAACAGGGGTTTAAACCAAATAAGTCGTGTTTTGCTAGCGTAGAAAGTGCATTGGCAAGCCTGGAAGCTTCTGTAATGGGAAGGGCTGTTCATGGACATATATTAAAAATCGGGATGGAGAGAGATGCTTACATTGGTAGCTCACTTGTTGACATGTACTGCAAATGTGGAAGCACCAAGGATGGACGTGTTGCATTCGACTCGATCTTGGAGAAAAATGTTGTTTGTTGGAATTCAATGGTTAGTGGCTATAGTCTCAATAACCAGCTCGAAGAAGCTAAGGAGCTATTTGGCAAGATACCCCAAAAAGAAAACATCTCATGGAATTCACTAATAACAGGTTATTTGAAGTATGGAAAATTTGACGAGGTTTTTGAAGTTTTCGGTGACATGCTTCTGTCTGGAGAACGACCAAGTAAATCTACTTTCTCTAGCGTTTTATGTGCTTGTGCGAGCTTAGCTTCACTAGAAAGGGGGAAGATCTCACATGGTAAGGCAATTAAACTTGGTTTTCACTTTGACATTTTTGTCGACACTGCCCTTGTGGATATGTATGCCAAATCGGGTGATGTTGAAAGTGCTAGGAAAATCTTCAAAAGGATGCCCAAACGCAACGAGATTTCGTGGACAGCTATGATTCAAGGGCTTGCAGAAAACGGCTTTGCAGAGGAAGCACTTGCTGTATTTGAAGAATTTGAACGGACCAAGTCCATTACACCAAATGAGCTGCTTATCTTGGCCGTTTTATTTGCTTGCTCCCACTGTGGTCTAGTAGATAAAGGACTCCATTACTTCAATTCAATGGAAAAGGTCTATAACATACAGCCAAACGATAGGCACTATACCTGTGTAGTGGACATGCTGTCTCGTTCAGGACGTCTTTCTGAAGCAGAGAAGTTCATTTTGGACATGCCCTGTGAACCAGAAGTTCAAGCCTGGGCAGCTCTCTTAAGTGGTTGCAAAACATACAGAAATGAGAGAATGGCAGAAAGGGTGGCGGACAAGATTTCAGAGCTGGCTGAAAAGCATCCTGAAGGATATGTGTTGCTGTCAAATGTTTATGCTTCAGCTGGAAGATGGCTAGACGTCTCACACATGAGAAAACAAATGAAGGAAAAAGGACTGAGGAAAAGCGGGGGATGTAGTTGGATAGAAGTGCGGAGCCAACCCCATTTCTTTTATTCCCAGGATGGTTCTCACAATGACTCCACAGAAATATACAGGGTCTTGGAACTAATGAGGTCAGAAATGTTGCTCACATAGATTGTTTCAAGTTTTGAAGAACAACTAAATGATGCCACATACAGATCAGAGATCAAAGAGTTCTAGAGAACTTTCTTGGTGTAGAAAATGTGAATGCAGTAACCTGTTGAATTGAATTGGGTCATCAATCTAAGAAATGGTGAGAATTCTTGGTCACTCTCAATTTGAAAATCCAAGATTTGCATTGATTTCCTCGTAAATGGAGTGTATAAATGAATTTGTGGAGTAAGCGTGGGAATCATTGCTGCATAAATACTTGCCTGAAGTTGTAAAGTGGAACTGACATACAAGTAGTGAAAGCTCTTCCTTTACTAATTTCAATCCCTTGGCATGGTAGTCGAAGGTTTTTTCTTCTACTGCGCCCAAAAACAAGACGGCTGGTAAGTAGGATAGAAGAGTTTGGCGATGGAAACAAAAAGGGAAGAATGACTCATCCCAATAGGCAAAGGCTCTCTAGATCAATACTTATTGATTGTTCTATCATTGTATATTTCAAGAAAGATGATATTTTGACACAGGAACACTAATTATCTGTAAGTTGTAAATGCCTATAAGAAGTGGTAAACTTTGCATATGTCCCTTTTTTTATTTTATTTTTTGTAAAAAAGGATAAATTTTCTGAATTAACTACAAAGAAAAAACGTAGGGGGCCAAAAGATAATTAGTGAATTGTATAAAATTTTATTTGAGCTTATTTGCTGGGCCCCACAGAGATTTCAAATTCAATGAAAAAACCATTTAAATCCACGCCAATTTCAAATTATCCCCGTTTTCTTCTCTGTCGAATTCGCAGCGATCTATTTCACGACGACCTAGATTCACTCATTCACTCCTAATCTTTGAATTTCCCTTCAAAGGAACTAGTGATCGCTGATTTTGTCGCAGTAGAATCGCCAGTTGAGTTGAAATGCTTTGTCTTCTCCAATTTGACTGTACAGTGCGAAGTAAGTATTTCATAATGTTGTTAGTTTCAGATATTTAAAGAGAAAAAGAGGTAATATAGCAATCAAAAACGGATATAGACAGGAATATCCCGGTTAATGCTTTGTGATTTTCATCCTTACATGACTTCATCAGTTCAGCAGCTGGTAATCCAGATCATGAATGATAATTGTGATCGGCAATAATTTCATTCTGATTATCTGTTTTTTCTAGTGTATTTTTGCTTTCGGATTGAGGTGAAATCTATTGACGTACATTTTTATCAGGAAATTAGATAATCATGGATGGCTATACGCTTAAATCTGTATCGGACTTGCCTCCTGTTTTCCGTTCAACTTTCAGTTTCAGGTAGTACTCTTTTCAGTATCCTATCTATCAATCTAATTTTTATGTGCCTTTTTATCTATGAGTGCCAGGAAATTTTATTGCTTGTTTGAGATATATCTTGTGTAAAATTTTATTAAAGCTTCTGTTAGTCAACACTGTGAATTGAATGCTCAAGTGCGCTAATTGTACTGGAATCCTTGAAATGTTGAAGTTACACACTATCCTATTGCGATATGGGTGTCACCTGATATTCGTATGTATGTCAGTATGTGTGGGGATATAAGTGGGATATAGAGAACCTCTAATAAAGAGATCGACTAATTTAATTTCTTGAGGTAAAATAATTGAGTGTTTGACTGAAATGAGCCTGAATGAATGTGCATAGGTTTTGGGGAAAATGGCTAATAGTAGTAATACAAGGTTATCTGAACTACACCTCAACTAGTTTAGGGTTGAGGTGTAGTAGTTATTGTTGAAACGTAAATCATTCAGGAAGCCACTGCACATAGACTAGTCATGGAGCTTAAACGCTGGTTTCCAGATTCCTAGAAATGCCTCAATGTTGATTGCTGGCTCTTTTTATTTGCTCCTGGTCACAAATCAAGCAGATGAGTGTCTGTTTGATCATCATTCGCATCTGCGGTAGGCTATCACTGTATTACATTCTTTAGTATCCCCAACTAGTTGGTACTGTTTCAAATACAGTTGTTTCTACATGCAGATATTTTAACTCGCTGCAGAGTGAATGTTTTCCTGCTTGTTTTCTGTCGGATATGAATATGGTAATCTCAGCACCAACTGGAAGTGGAAAAACAGTGCTTTTTGAACTATGCATTTTGAGGCTTCTCTCAAGGTTTATCTCAGGAGAGGGAAAATTTATTCACACAAAGGGGTCTTTGAAGGCTGTAAGTGTCTATCAGTGTTTTCCACAAGATTAGTAGATTACTGAATTTGCAATTTCAAGGACCATGCTTCATTGAATTGGAGAAGTCAAACTTGCTGGAAACTTTCATTTTATGATGCCTTAGCCGCATGCCTTGTCTATTTTATTTCATATTACTAGCTTATTTCAGACTCTCCTTTTGCTACAACTATTTATCTAACATTTCCAAGCACCAAAAGGATCATATTTTGGGATGAAAGAGTTACTGCAACTCAATAATGCATGGTTTTGTTGGTCATTCCTATTCACGCCTTGTCTATTGTTTCAAATTGCATATGTCAGTCAGGGTCACAATGATGTTTGCCAGCTTTGCCTACTCTGCCCGTGCAAAGATGATTATGTAGCCATTGGAAATTTTCTCCACCATTTAGTCATTTAACACTACTGCAACCTCCTTTTTTATTCTGATATATAGATTTATGTTGCACCCTCCAAAGCATTGATACAAGAGAAGCTTCGTAGTTGGAACCAGAAGCTTGGTTCATGGGGGATAAATTGCTTGGAACTGACAGGGGACAATGAGAACTACAAAATCACGGATATACAGGACGCTGATGTAATTCTTACCACTCCTGAGGTCAGACTATAGATGAAAACCAGCCATCACTCTTTTTCTGTTTCTTGGCTATCTATGTGTTCCTCATTGAGTTTGCTATTTTTCTGCAGAAGTTCGATGCTGTGACTCGTTATCGCATAAATGATGGAGGCCTGAGCTTTTTTGGTGATATTGCATTGGTGCTAATTGATGAAGTCCATTTGTTGAATGAATCTCGTGGAGCAGCTTTGGAGGCAATTGTCAGTAGAATTAAAATGCTTTCTCGCAAACCTGAACTGAAATCAAGTGCTCTTGCTAATGTCCGTTTTTTAGCTGTTTCTGCAACCATTCCCAACATTGACGACCTTGGTAAATTTCAAGACAGTTCAAACAAGCCAACATTTCATGATAATCACTGATATAGTAGTTTGATTGTAAGTCTCACTTTATGCAGCAGAATGGCTCATGGTCCCCAGGCAAGGAGTAAAAAGGTAGAATTCAATATAAATGTCATCTTCTTATTCATCAAAGGAAGTATCACTTTAATTCTATATATGACACTGTCTAATATGCAGGTTTGGGGAAGAAATGAGACCTGTGAAGTTGACTACCAAAGTTTTTGGTATTTACTTATCCTTGCAATGAATGTTCTATTTGATTCAGTCCTAGTTTACACCCTAACTCAATTAGTCAAAGCAGTTTGTGCTTAGCATTACCTTATCTCAAATTAGGTGTCATTTTTTCACTTTCTGCAATTTTAAGATCTAAATAGTTAAAATCTGCATTCCTTGGTATCAGTTAGGAAGGTGGGCAGGCTACGCTTGGAGTTTGGATTTATAATAATGTAAGTGTGGAACCTTAAAAAAAAAGGAATTGTAAAAGTGAGTTCAAACAAATATTAAAGCAGGTCCCAGTTAGATCTTTGAGTTGGATAATATTGTGAACCAAATGCCAAGTAAATGACAAGGTACTTCATTTTGGGAGAGGATACTTTCTGATAAAATGAGAGATTAGTACAGTGAGGACACTGAGTCATACATGTCGATATAATGCCTATAAAATGCATCAAACGCCTTTGTAGGAAGTGCAACGACATGCCTCTGGGGTAACCATTGCCTAATCTATATAAGTTCTGCATTGCCAACCCTTTGTCTGCAGGATACACTCCGGCGAAGAATGACTTTCTATTTGAAAAGGTATGTTGTTTGCAGGCTTTTCTCTTTCAGTATTTTGTTTATGTCTCTCTTCACCCCTTTCAACAAATAAAAGTTTTGAATGTCTCCCGACTCCTTTCCAGTTTCATGTCTTGCTTTGTCAAATTTTAGCATCTTTTTACAGGGCGGCTAGGGATTTTCATTGTTACACCTTGAAATACCTCTAATATCTTGACTATACTGTTTGATTTTCTTTTCCAGCGCCTACAGAACTATGTCTTTGGTAAGCATAAGAAGCTTGTTGCGAATATACCTCCTATTTTCAATTTATACTCCTTTACTATGTTCTATTCAATGTTTAGCACTAAGCATGAGAGTTTGTACAGATATTCTCATGCAACATTCTAGAGGAAAATCTGCTCTAGTTTTTTGCTCAACCAGAAAAGGAGCACAAGAGGCAGCACAACAGCTCTCTCAGACAGCAATGACCTTTGGTCATTCAAATCCTTTCCTCAAAAGCAGAGAGCAACAAGAAAGGTTGAGGGAAGCTTCACTATCATGTAGTGACAAACAAATGCAGTCTTATATTCTTTATGGTGGTACGTACTGTCCTCCCTACCTTTTTTTGTGGCCCTACAGACCCCTGATTGAAACACAAATGTGTTTTCGGTTCTCTCTTTTTTCCTTTGTGGTGGGAAGTTGAATATGTAGGTGTATTTAGCCTAGACCCTGCAGGCAGATTTTATGCATTATCTTTGTTATGCAGTTGGATATCACAATGGTGGTCTTTCCATGAACGACCGCAACCTCATTGAAGGCCTCTTTCTGAATGGTGATATTCAAGTGCTGTGCACTACAAATACTCTTGCCCATGGAATTAATTTACCAGCACATACTGTTGTGATTAAATCGACTCAGTACTTGTATGCCCACATGCTATTTTCTAATTTGTTCATAAATCAGATGTCATCCTTGTAATTCTATCATGTTCATTCCAGCAACAAGGAAAAAGGGATTTACATGGAATATGACAGATCAACCATCCTGCAGGTATGCTACTCATCCCTGGGATTCCTCTGATAAGTCATTTGTATTCGGCGATACAAAATTGTACTGCATGTCGATTTCAGAGATGATAATTTTGTCTGGTACAATGATTGTTAGTTTCAAATAAGAGCTATATGTTGTCCAACTATTGCAGATGTCAGGAAGAGCAGGCCGACCACCATTTGATGACACAGGAATGGTCATAATCATGACCAGAAAAGAAACTGTGAGTCATCTATCGTGGTACAGATAACGGTCATTGCATTACGAAAATTTAACTTGAAAGAATTATTTTATGTTGTCTTTTTTTTCTTTCCCTGCAGGCAATCTTATCTGCCATACTTATTACTGCTATTATCCTATCTGAACCTTCTTTTACACATTAGGTTCACTTGTACGAGAATTTATTAAATGGATGTGAAATGGTGGAGTCACAGTATGTAACTATTCATCTTGTCATTTAGTGATGCTTTTCAATCTTAGATGCAAGCAAGGACTGTGTAACCAAGAAGTTGATGTGATTTTCTTTCTCTTTAGATTGCTTCCATGTATTACAGAGCACTTAACAGCAGAGATTGTTCAACTGACCGTCTCAGATATAACAGGAGCAATTGAATGGATGAAATGCTCATTTTTGTATGTAAGAATAAAAAAGGTATATCTTCCTGATCTGATTGATGGAGAACATGATCTATCTGCAATTTCTGTAAATTTTAATTCCTAACAATGTTCAGTCAAAATATAGAATCCAGAGAAATATGCAGTAATGAAGGGGCTAACTGGCGATCGCTTAGAGAGGCATATGCAAGGTGATCAGTGCGACTGGTAAACTATGAAGTTCTATCAAGTCTATTTAGCCATATGTGTTGACTTAAAATATATTTTCCAGATATTTGTGTTCAGAATGTAAATGAGTTGTCAAGGTATCAATTGATTTGGACAGATGAAGATGGTTTCTTCTTAAAACCTCTTGGTATGGAGATTTCAGAATGCAGTATTGTCTTATATCCATGTTGGGAATATTAATTTCTACCTGATGTATATGCAGAACCTGGAAAGTTGATGACGAAATATTATCTGAAATTCGACACGATGAAGCACATCATGCAAGCCCCTGGAAACTGTAGCATGGAAGATGCACTTCAAATTATTTGCCGTGCTGAGGAACTTAGCTGTATCTTCTCATACTCCACAAATTAAAACATTTGAGTAATTACAAGTGTTATATCTCACTTTCCTGTTAAATGAAGGGATACAACTGAGGCGCAGTGAGAAGAAGCTCCTGAATGACATAAACATTGACAAAGACAATCGGCTCCGCTTTCACATCCTTGGAGACAAAGAGAAAAGAAAAAAGCGGGTCCAATCCAGAGAAGAGAAGATATTTGTTTTGGCAAATGACTGCCTAACGGGGGACCCTTTAGTCCATGATTTATCCCTTAGCCAGGTTTTGTCATCAATTTCATGTATTATATTACCATGTGCCAAAAGCACTGGTATAGGCTAATAGTCTTTTAATGACGCAGGACATGAACTCTATATGTACAAATGGCTATAGAATTGCGAAGTGCATGAAAGAGTATTTCCTATACATGAAGAACTATCGAGGAGCTTTGAGTTCAGCACTTCTAACCAAATCTTTGTATCAAAAGGTCTGGGATGACAGTCCATACTTGCTGAAACAATTACCTGGTATTGGAATGGTGACAGCAAAGGTTTGTAGTTTATATCGATCTGATATTCCATGGTTTGGGAACAGACAGATCCCTAAGGTTTCTCCTGAATTTACACTTATCTTCCTGCATAGGCACTGCATTCAATGGGAGTAAAATCATTTGCCTCACTCTCCGATGCAGATCCAAGGAAAATAGAGATGGTCACTGGCAGAAAATATCCTTTTGGGAATCATATAAAAGAGTCATTACTATCACTACCCCCAGAAATTGAGATGAGGGTTGAGGAAACTGAGAGCCAAAGGCAAGGGAAGTCCAAGGTTATGGTAACACTGACTAGGTTGTCACAACCTGTGCAAACAACTAAATGGCATTATGCTGATATGGTATGGTAATTATAGGGAACAATTCGCCTGCCCGCGATTGTCTACACCACACTTGTTTTGTTGTAGAATTTACTCAATGACATTCAGTTGAAATTTTTTTCTTATAGGTGGTTGGTGTTGAAGACGATAATCTGGTACTGTTTCATGAGAAAATAAGGTAATAGATTCTTAAAGATGAGTGCGCACTTCAAAATGACGTCATTTTTCTTGAGAAAAGAAAAGCTTCTCAACAAAATGTGAACATTTCAAAGCATGTTTATATCAGTTCAAATTTAGAATGTCATCATTTTTTGTTTGAAAAAGAAGGTTCCCTACAATTATTAGTGATATTAGTTCAATTCTCTAGGTGTCCAGCATCTACTTCTGTATGACTAGTCATATGTTTGACATCTTTTTAATGATTTCCTTGACTGTTCTACTTATTAACTAATGGCGTTAAGTCTCTTTAGTTTAAGATTACTTGGCCACTAGATGATTTAAAACTTTTTTCCTTGCTGCAGGGTGGATGACTTTCCTAGGTACTCTTAGAAGTTTGGTCCTCATTTCCAAATCAAGCCTGAGAACTGCCAAACTATACCAACTAGATTATTAAGTTAATGAAATTCTTGTGAATGCCATATCTAGTAGTGATCTTCACTGATATTTTGGTTTCTTCTACAGCCCTTATAGCAAGACAGTTATGGTGCCAAGTCCTCAGCAAGGGAAGCTGACTGTTAAAGCAGATCTTATATTTGATGAATTTAGTTAACTCCTTCACATTCTTTATGTAGTTTCATTTGTGGGTACTACTGCTCCCCTTGAGGTTTATCTGACTAGCTCACATCATTTTTCTGCAGTTGGTGTTGATCTCCATCAAAAGGTTGTATTGATAACGGCGATTGACCATAATTTTGTGATGAGGCACAGAACCAAGCAACCTTCTTCCTTCCAGAACAGTGATTTCTGCATCATAGAGGACGCAGAAGATTCAGCTCAAGCATCATGCCAAGTGTCTCACAGTTTAACTGAATCTGGTTGGAGCTCAGATATGTGAGAGTCTACTTTCCCTTTTTATCAGCGTAAAGCATATGATAACATGATGATTGACAATCTGACTGCTAAGTTCCATAGTTTCTGTTTTCTTATTTTGATTGTTGCGGTATGAATATTAGACCTAAGGAGAGGGAAGTTTAAACTTTTAGCAAATGCAACTGTATTTGATGGGAACCTATGAAACAATTGTGTGGTATCTGTTTCGGGGAAACTGAAGGATCCATATTCTATTGTTCTCTCTTACATGGATGGCAGGTTGAATCTGCTTCCACACTGCATACTAAGTGGCTTAATTTGACCATATACGTGAAAAGGCTAAAAACCTCCCTGTTTTGACATCACCTGAAAGGTACATGTTCACCATCATTAGAGACTTTAAATCTCATAAGAAAGCGCACTCGCGGGAAGCAGCTTCCTGTTGAGAATGCTGTAGGAGTATCTGAAGAAGTGAGAAGAACCAAAGTTCCATGTCACAGCATGGTCATTCAATCTGCAGAAATTATTGATCTAGAAGAAAATAGACCGTTTTCTAACAATGATCAGAGACCATATAGCTATCACGTCTCTAATGCCATTGACCTGGCTGGTGAGAAGAGGTAAAATACAAATTCGCTTGCGCAAATATCTGTAGATTATATGCAAGCTGACATCAAATTATACTGTTCCAGGTGAGCTTTCCTTTGAAACTGGGAGTGTTCCATTAGGAACAATGGATGATGAAATGATATCTGAATGTAAGCCTGTGGGTTCTAAGGTCTTCCACAGCTTTGAAAATGTGAAGAACACAGAATCTGAGTTACTCAGTATGGCCAATGAAACCTTCATAATGCACCAGCCTGAGCATAATTCTTCCATCTTTGGGTTTCAAGAGACAACTCCAACAAAAGTTGCGGAAAATGCAGCGACAGCTCTAACAAAAATTATGGAAAATGCAGCAATTAAACAACTTAAAGAGGTTGAGGATCCAACTCTTCATGGATACACACCTGTTACAAGTGAAAAAACTGATGTTTCTATGGAAACCTCAAGAAAAGAGGCAGAGGGAAGATCAAGATTGTTGTCATCTGGTGATGCTTACTTTATAAGGAATAAAGTTGGATACCCACTACGTTCTCCAAGTTTCAAGGAACAACAGGGCATTTCTTCAGTAGAAGTTGGAGATGTCAGCCAACCAAATCCCTTTCTTGGGTTTAAAAGCATTTTTTCATTTCTTTTTGAGTGAACATTGTGGTCTCTACAATATGTTGAATCCAGCGACTTGCTTTGTCGGCTATATTGAGAACTACAGATAGAAGTAAAACACTAGAGGAAATTTGTTTGGTCTCCTTTGCTTAGTTAAATAAAATTACTTTCTCCATCGTAATGTTCTTTTAGAAGGTATTGCCTTGTGATTTACGAGCAATAAGAATTTCTATATTCTCACAGGTAACTTAATTTATTTATCAAGTTACTAGTGTCATGTTTTACGAATATTTGTGTGTAGTTATCATTTTAGTGACTTGCCACACTATCTTCTGAACACAAAAAATGCATCTCGTTGCACATTACTGTTAGTGCACATTAGTGGTTTTCTAAAAATAAGGTTCAAATTCTCAGCATCATTTTTTAAAAAAGTAGTTGTAACTAACTGTATTTTTGATCATGCTAATATATGTATTGAAAATTCTTATATTTATTATATAAAAGAAATACATAACTAACAAAGCACGCATTAGAAAACTCAAAAATCATAGTATATATTACCAAAAAAAGAAAAAATCATAGTATAATTTTATTTTTTTTTAGATTCTTACAAGTCAAAAATGGATTAAAGATTCTTACAAGTCAAAAATGGAGAAATAAATTGAAGGTGAGAGAAAAGATATTTCCAAAAATGGCCATACAAAATGTAGTCAAATTTCGTCAGAATTCTGGATAGTTCTCAATTCTCCCGTGGACCACCATAAATAGAGTGAGCTCGTTGTACCAAATATTTACCCTTTTGGCGTCGTCTAGTATTCAGCCAAAAACTCTTTTCTCGTGTGCCCCTGTTTATTGCGTAACCGTCTCACACCGATCAGCTTGCTGAGGTTTGTTTCTTCTTTTTCTCTGATTTTCCTCCTTTTTCAATTTCTATGGTTATTTGCTGTAGTAGATGATCGTTATGGGTTAATATTATTGCTTTTTGTTGCTTGATACAGCGCAAATGCTTGATTTCGAGTTTACTATAGCGGGCGTTTGGCATATTTCTTTGTGAAATTTGAAAAAAATGTACTTTTTCATCTTCAAAGTGGAAAGTGATATTTGTACTATAGCGGGCGTTTGGCATATTTCTTTGTGAAATTTGAAAGAAATGTACTTTTTCATCTTCAAAGTGGAAAATGATAGTTGAAAAGTTAAGTTGCGGCCGGCCATGAATACATACAAATTGTAGTTGCCTTTGATTATTTGTGATAATTTGGAGTGATAAAGTGATTTTTGTTGTGTTTCAAATGGATTGAATGAAGGAAAAGGGAGAGTTGTTCAGTGATTTTTTTTTACCGCTACTGCTTTTTGTTTTTCTCCTTCATTGGTGCTGACACTGCAGCATCGTGGTTGACACTTTCGTTTATACCCCTTCGTGAAAAGAGGGGAAAACAATGGCAGGTTCCCGTGTTGCACATGCTGCGTACAAGGGTCCAAGTATAGTGAAGGAGATTTTGATAGGGATTGCTCTTGGACTTGCTGCGGGAGGTTTGTGGAAGATGCACCATTGGAACAACCAGAGGAGAACTAAGGAATTCTATGATATGCTTGCGAAAGGTGAGATCAGTGTTGTGGTAGATGAGGAGTAACTTTTCAACTACACCTTCGCTTCAGCATGAAAATTTGGCTCATATGGTCAGGAATGTAGATTAAGGAACGTAACAGAATATTTTTTTAGTTTCTGAATTTTACTGGATGGTTTTGAAAAATTTTAATTCTGAGCCTAGCATATTTTATTTTTATATTTAGTTAGTTCTATTGAGACTTTGAGCAGGAAAAACTTCCGTTTTAAGTGAGAAATATTGGACTTGATTTGGTGGGGTGCGCCAGGCGGCGACGCATGAGGACCCAAGTAGCGAGCTACTTTGATGAGCCTTCCCCCTTAAAAAATTAAATTAATATCGTGTAAACCAATAATCCACATATTAGATATTAAACTAATAAGAACAAATACTACCCTTGATCTTAGCCAAAAGGCCAAGAAAGGTATGCTTTATTATGTGAGTGGGCCTTGATTTTTATAGTAGCTCTAAGCTATCTATGCATTAGCTATTTCCGATATGGGATGAATAGACTATACAAAAACAATCCCTTTGCTTCTCCAAAAGTGTAAAGCCTTCAAGTATGTATCGAATCCTGCCTAACATGAAAATGAACTCCTGATCAGTGAAGGATTCGAGGATTGCCTGGCTGCTAAATAGTACACAATATGCTATACAAATTAAACATTTTGGGATTGCTTATTTCATTTCACTGTCATTCTGCGGATCTCTAAAAGACACTATAACTGAGCCTGGCATATCTGGCGTTTAGGCTACCATGAGTATGTTTTGTGTTATATTGTTTTGCTGCTACTTATATTTAGTGCGTTCAAGCAGGAGAAATTTCCTGTTCTTGGGCTGGCAATTATTGTAACTGAAATTATCGAGAGTTAGTGACGCACGGTTTGAAATTTGGTGCATTGTGAATTTGCTTTTATTTCCTTCTCCATTTCATTCAAGACATTTGTATGAAACAGAGTCCAAATTTGTGATGTGACCATAATTTATATTATCACATATTGTGCTTTTATTACTTGGACCAATGTCCCCCGGGGCATGTGGCTATTATGAAGCAGATTATAGATTGCTAAATTAAACCATGAGGCACACTTTCAAACTTTTTTCTAGTTTGTAATTCTATGCGGTTTTACGTTACTAGCTAGTAGCTGCCTCCAGTCCAAATAGCATATGTATTTTTATTGGCCATAGTTGTGAATTGTGGTGATTGTTAAAAATTGTTTGCTTTAATAGATAATTTAAGACATAACTTAGCAACCCATTAGCAAGAAGATATTCTTGTATTCGTAACATCGAAGTGAATTATGTAGGAGATCATTTGAATTTTGAGTAAGTACCATATGTACAAACTAGGTGAAAAGAAAATGGGAAGGCACAAGAAAATGAACTATACATTTTCTCAAATCTCGTGAAAGAAGAGCAATTTGTTTATTTCCTGGTTTAGAATGACGATCGAATTAGTGTTCAAATTAATGATGGTATATACTCAGTTACCCATTCAGGCAATTGAAAATAATAAAGAGTTTGTAGATAACAACAATAATGAACAAAAGGGGTGGACAACTACTCCTAATCGTGAAGACCCAGGTAGCAAACTATTTGATGGCCTTCCCCCTTATGAATGGACAACTACTCCGACTTGATTTGGTGGGGTGCGCCAGGCCTGGGCTGTAGTGCAACGCCCAAGCGACGATTTGGTGGGGTGCGCCAGGCCTGGGCTGTAGTGCAACGCCCAAGCGACGCATGAAGACCCAAGTAGCAAGCTGCTTTGATGGGCCTTCCCCTTAAAAAATTGAATTAATATCATGTAAGTCAATAACCCACATATCATATATTAAACTAATAAGAACAAATACTACACTTAATCTTAGCCAAAAGGCCGAGAAAGGTATGCTTTAATAAGTATGTTGGCCTTCATTTTTATTTCAGCTCTCAACTATCTACGCATAAGCTCTTTCCGATATGGGATGAATAGACTATACAAAAAAAACAACCCCTATTGCTTTCTCTAAAGTACAACTGCCTAACCTGAAAATGAACACCTAGCCAGTGGAAAATTCTAGTATTGCCTGGCTGCTAAAAGAAACAGTTTCACCTTTTGAAATAATGTGTGCATCAGGCAGAGGTTGGACCCTCTTTCAGGTTTTCATTTTTCAATTTATTGTATATTGTGGAGAAGTGTAAATGCAGTATTTACATTCATATCTACTAATGTATTACTATGTTAGACCGATAACCCTTTGGCAGATTTTTAGTTGAACATTCAAAGGATGGTGTGGTCCAAAGACAGCAATGTCTCAACGCTTATCAAACGATGCATATATTGCATTCTCACGTCATGTCAGTTGAATAATAAATTTTCACAAGTGTCTTTTAAAAAATATCTTTTTCATTATAGTATCTACCAATTTTGAACCATGATGCTAACAAAAGTAATTGTCCGTTTCAATTATGTACTTGAAATCAAATTGATTCAAATTTAAATTTTTATTTGAATATGTAATGTAATTTAGGTCTGAAAATTACATTTTTCTCTCGTAAACTTGAAAACCTAATAATTTGTGAAAATTGTTAAAATTTCTTCTAACTCTTATATAACTTTCTCAAATGAACAAATCATAGTTCATAGATAAAGTTGCCGAACATTTTAAGACAGTACATTGATATATTGCATATCTTCATTTACTTTTTTAATTATAATAAATTGATATTTAGTGCATTTAAGCCGAGAAATTCCCTTTTTTGGGGGGCTGGCATTTGTTGTAACCTATATAAAGAAAAGACCATGTGCTGTTAATTCACCTCATTTTTATTTCCCGACAACCAAAAGGATTACAAATCTAATACTCCGTCAATTCATCTTTACTTATTCATTGTACCATTTAGAATGTTCAACAATGTTTATTCAACTTATAAAATCAATAAAAAAATTATTATTTTGTGTTTGTTTTACTCTTGTTAGTAAATATTAATATTTATTTTTTAATATTTAGATGACTTATATTTAATAAAATTAATTTGATACTATTTTTAAATTCACGTGTTAAAGTCAATGGCGGACAAAGGGGCACTTATCTGATTAGTACTAACATTGAGTGTATACTCTTCTCTGTTTTCCTAAATGTTTGTGAGCTCTTTTACGAGGCAGATACATATTTAGTTGACATTTGAGGATCGTGTGGTCCAGAAACAAATGAAGTCCCAGGGCTTAGCTCCTAATGCATGGAGCATGAACAGGAATATAATGTTGGAGATTTATTGGCTCATAATTAGAGATTCCACCATTTGAAGAAAAAAAGTTGAGAAAAAACTATCCATGGTAGCAAGTACTTTCAAATCAGTAAGTAATAGTTTTTAGCTATATAATAAGATCTACAAAAGCAGATGGTTGAGGAAAATGAATAAGTCGGCATTTGATAGCTGAAAACAAATGGACAGTCTATATCCACAATTTAATTACATAAAAGCATTTCATAATGACAAAAAGACAGGACAAAAGGATTAGCTATAAGCAATTCACACCATTCTTTGAACACAATATACGTCCCTCTGCTTCTGTCTACACTTTTTTGCATCATTACTCACCAAAAAGTCCAAAATAAATCATTGAAATGCACAACTAGTTCTATTACTGTACAAAAAATTTAGTGCAAAATCTCTCAAAATTTTCCATTTCTATGTTTGTCCTTGCAATTATTTCCTATTTTCAGGCTCTTTTAAAAGGAATTCCTCACTTTTGTGTGGTCCAGTTGATGAGCTTTGCATACTTAAGGACCCATTGGTGGTGTTGGTATAAGATGACGATTCATCAAGTTTATAGAGTGCATTTGAGACTAAACTTCTTATGCTGGATTTGATAGAACCGCCAGCTAATAAACTTGTATTCAAGAAAGGTGGTTGGCATGGTTCTGGAATTTGATAACCCTCACACTTTAGCATTTGGACGACTTCACTCATTGATGGTCTTAACGCAACAGAAGCTTGAGTGCACAACAGCCCCACTTTTAGGACCTTTGATGCCTCTTCTGGCGGAAAATCGCCTTTCATCAGAGGGTCTACTGCCTCAGTTATCTGATTTGTTGTGTAGAGCTTCCACACCTGAAACCAAAATGACAAGGTTAATATCACGCATTGACACTGAATTTTACTCGATATAACAGTGAAATCGCAAAATTTTTCAGTGTTGACTGAAGTTTGCTTATTATAACAGTGAAGTTACAATCTCATTTTTGGTATTAAAGTGAGTAATATGCCAGTAAGCCTCAGTTACTTAGATATGATAAAAATAGTTTTGTGACCTTACTACTAAAGAAATCTATAGCATTCTTACTGTTTGTAGTAGAGAGCCAGAGTCTTCGGCAAAGGCAATACTTTTTCTGCCACAAACAATTTCAAGAACAAGCACCCCATAGCTATAGACATCAGCCTTCTCTGTTAGCTGTCCTTTTACGAGGTATTCAGGAGCCATATATCCTCTGTACAGCGAAAATCAAGGATCAAGTTAAAAATGGACCAATGTTTGTGAATTGTAATGATAAGTATTTGAGAATTGTGACTTACAATGTTCCTGCAATTCCAGTGCTAAGATGAGTTTTGTCAGGTCCAAAACACCGAGCAAGCCCAAAATCAGCAATTTTTGCTTCAAGATTTTCATCAAGAAGTACATTGGAGCTCTTGATGTCCCTGTGGATGATTCTGATCTCTGAACCACCATGGAGGAAAGCAATGCCTTCTGCTGCTCCAATTATAATATGGAAACGTTCTTGCCAACTTAGAATCTTTACCTTGTCCTTATCTACAACAGAACATCAACAACTCAATCAGAAGTCTGCAACTAAGAAATGTATAGGTAAGAACAATACAATGTCACAGTCCAGGCTCAACTGTCAAAGTATTTTCCATCTTGCCCCAACGTTTGGGGCGTCACGGTATTGTCACATTGGGTTTTACCCCAAAAGACATCTTGACAGTTGGATTCCTAAACTTACCCTTTTATGTATGGAATGAGAAAGAAAGATAATTACCGAAGAGGTATTGGTCTAGACTCTTATTGGTCACAAACTCGTATACGAGCAGACTCTCGGGGCCTTCAATGCTGCAACCCAACAACTTCACAAGATTTTTGTGTTCAATCCCATGGATGAGATTAACCTCATTGAAAAAGTCATCAACCCATTGTCTTGTATTGAAAAATAGTCTCTTAACTGCAACAACCTTCCCATTAGGTAGAGTCCCTTTGTATACAGAACCATTCCCTCCTTGGCCTACTTTTGTTGAAGGATCAAAGTAGTTTGTTGCCTTCTCAAGATTTTCATATTTAAAATTCAAACTCGACTTGTTGTAAGAAACTGATATTTTGCCAAGATTAATGCGTGCTGCAACAATGCAACCAAAAAAATTACTTCTTACCTAGTACGTAGTATATATATATAGTCATTGAATGTTAGCCAAAAGTTACAAAACTATTTTATTTTGTTCATTTGATGATACCTCGTTTTCGCTTTAATGATCTTTTACGAGCTGTGTATGCAAGAGAGCAAACCAGCATGGTGAAAGCAGTCACTCCAAGAACGATAGCTACTATCACCCCTTTGCTTACCCCTGAAAATAAAGCATTTTTCATTACAAAATGCAGAAGATAAAAGTTAAAACAGGTGCATAAAAGCCAATTAATTTTGTATTCTTTTATAATTTTTTGTTTGTTTATT
The DNA here is from genome assembly GCA_000787875.1 of Solanum virginianum. NCBI lineage: Eukaryota > Viridiplantae > Streptophyta > Magnoliopsida > Solanales > Solanaceae > Solanum > Solanum virginianum. The sequence continues at coordinate 43,195 of DF360186.1, read as the reverse complement.
TTAGCACAGTATAGAAGATCTGAAAATAAGAAAGTAAATTTATTTTTTTTAAAAAATCATTTTCCTTCTATTCAAATTTGAAAATGACTATAGGGACCATTTCCTTAAATTTGACGACCACAAATTCTCAAATATTAATTTGCAATCAATGGTGCCGTCGAAATAAAAACAAAGCACCGACCCAGAGAAACACAACAACAAAGCAATAGGAAAATCTGACCGGAGGTAGATGCAGCCACATTTTTTTGACATGTAATATTTTCAAAAAAAAAAATCTTAATCTCTCTGTTCATAATTTTTAAAATACAATATATTAAGTTTCAAAAAGAACCTTAAACAATAATCCCATAACTTTGACTTTATATTCAAATTAGACTTTTCAAAATTTGACCAGTTAAAAAGGAAAAGAAAGTGAAGCCAAATAATGTTCCCAAACGAAATTCACATTCACATTCTAACCATTTTAATAGAAAGAGTAGAAATGAAGAAAACATTATTGCTGTCTTTACTTTCTAAGTCGATATATAAATAAAAGCAAAAATTAGACTTAAAAGAAATATGAATCAGATTAATAAAAAATGTTAGTAGCTTAGTTCATTGGTTGACTATGTGAGAGTTCATTTCCCTTCCCCTCTCCCCAATTTAAAAATGTTGATTTCCAGAAAAAAAAAAAAAGGTTTTAGAAGTAAAACCCAATTGATTAAATGAACAAGAAAAACAGATATAATCTAATTTGAGCATTCAAGTAAGTTTCCCAAAAAATTGTCAATTAAACAAAAATAGAAAAAAATGAAGAAGAAATATTTACCACTGCTACTATCACTAGATGCATTATTGAGAAAATTTTGTGTAGAATATCTCAAATAACATCCAGCAATTAAAGCTCTAGCATCTCTGCTCGGTAAACACCCTTTGATATCTCTACTTGCTTTGTCCAAACATTTTTTACAACCTTCTTTACTCACAGTTTTCCAACACTGTGCCAATCCATAAACTCCGTTCAAATTCGCCGACGCGTAACCGCCGTTCGCCACCGCTGTCCTCGTCAATTCTCCGATCAAATTCCCAGCTGATGTGTTTAACGTTGCCAATTCCTGTCCACTAGCAACTCCAATTGAGCTGCTACAGTTTACTTTATCTTCAGCTGAATCAGTAGTTTCGTTGAAGAAATTGTATTGATCGTACCGGAGAAAACATCCGTCGAGAAATATTCGACCGGATTTACCAGGAAGACAACGAGGAAGTCGAGTTCGACTAGCAGCATAGCATAGAAGACAATCCTGATGTGATAGATCCTGATAACAATTTGCTAACGCATAAATTGAAATATTTGGTGAATTTATACCATGACTTCCCCAATCGTGATCCGTCACGCGTTGTGAAACAACTTCCATTAATTTAACGAATTGGGGAATGATGATCGCCGCTGTCGTCCTGTTCGTGCCGCAGATTAGTCCGGCTTCTGAAATTCGAGGATCGGCTTCACAAATCAAAGCAAAACTCAACAACAAAATAATTACCAATTTTAGAATCGGAAAACTTGAGCTGGAGAAATTCATCTCTGTTTGTCAAACGATTGAGCAAACTGCTACTGAATACAAACAAAGTTCACTGAAACGACGAACGGATAAGCTGAAACGCCGTTCTGCTTCTCCTTCGTCTGGTTCTATTGATTAGGTTCTGGCAGTTAATATGTTATGATTAATAAGAAAACAGAAATATGAGTAGTTAGAAACTGGTTGAAGAGAACATTGATTTTTTTATTTTGGAGTATTTGTTGTTCAAAAATGATTCGGACTTTACAGCCAACCATTGTCTGCTACATTCCTCTTTTATGTGTCCCCATTTGCTAAAATTTGACCTCTTTCTACTATTATTACTGTTCCATCGTCTCATTTTATGTGACACAATTTTACTTATGTATTCTAATACTTTGAGCTAAAGTTTCCATCCCTCTCCGCTGGATCTATTCCCGAGAGTACCCTCACAAAGAGAAACCTTTTCTCTCCCCAACCATTTCGGGTTAAGAAGATGTGAAAGCACAACATGATATCTAAAAGAAAATAGATTTTTAAAATTTATAATCTAAAATAATTTTTAAATATTTATATAGCTGATATTTATTTCATTCAGGATAAAAGTAAGATTTTTAAAATTAAATTAAAATAAAAATAAATAAAATAATATTATTTTCAGAATGAACGAAAAAAAATTACGTAAAATAAAACTGAGGGGTATTAAAAGTCTCTATCTACTTTTAGCCTTCTGTAATTTCTTACAAACCATCCTTTTTTTCAATATCTTTGGCACAACATGAGTTTCGACAATAAAATAATTTTAATTTAATTTACAAATTTAGATATAAATTTTTTAAATTTTAAACAAAATTATATATATAGAAAAAAATTATGATTTAAAAAAAGACACATATAAATCTCGAAATCAAATGTCAAGGAGGGATTAGCTTTCTTTGTATAATTATTTTGTCAACATAGTGTTAGTTTTTTACTATATTGTTTAATCCTTATCTACTTACTAATATATCTAACAAGTAACAATACTTGTTTATTGCTCAAGTAATTGTCAATTAAATTGTTTCTTGGTTGAATGTGTATTGTATTTAGGGAAGTTTCTACCTCCCAGTAGTTTAATGTAACATGCTTTTGCCCCATTCATAAAAGGAATAAAAAAATTGCCCAATTAAGACGAAATGTCGAATGGAAAATTGATTAAAAGGAATGAAGTAATTGATGCATCACTAATGACATCTTACTTGGCAAATCACCCTCAAAAAAAAAAAAAGACATCTTACTTGGCTGCCAAGAGCTGTACTTGTTAAAAGGAAATGTTGAGAAAGGACAAATGAAAAGAATTATTCTTTGAAAAAATAACTGCGGAGGTGAAGATATTGAGGTGGGAGTTAGGAGCTACATGGAAGGGTAGAAGTAGATCGAAAAAATATCGCGGGAGGTGATTAGACAGGATATGGTGCAACTTCGTGTCACCAAAGACATGACTTTAGATAGAAATGAGTGGAGGTCGCATATTAGGGTAGAAGGCTAGTAGGATTAGTAGGGGCAGGATGATGTTTTGCCTTGTGATATAGTAGGATTGTATTAGTCGTGTCATTGTATATTGTGTTATTATTAATCGTCATTTATTTTGCTACTTGTATTGTATTTATAAGTTTCCAATTGCTTTCCGCTATAGTTGTTTTTGTATCTAATATTTTCTACATATTAGCATCGAGGATTTTTCGAAAAAAATCTCTCTATCTCTATGAGATAGTGGTAACATCTGTGTACAGTTTACTCTTTTCAGACCTCACTTGTGAGATTTCACTGGGTAATTTATTGTTGTTGTTGTTATTGAAAAAAAATTGAAAGATAAATGATTAAATTTGAAATAAAATAATTATTATTTCCTTAATACGTTAAAAGTAATAAATAAAAAAATTATGAACAAGTATAAATAATTAAAAAAAAGTACATCACAATGGCTACTTAAAGTTAAAATTGTAGTTGTAAAAAACATATGAAAGTCAAGTGCTCAAGAAGATGATGTTTGTCGAAATACACATGGTAATATTATATTACAGAAAAACAAACAAAAATTATTCCTTCAATTGCACATATGGTCCATAGATTCAACATTTCTATTGGATCATCAGACGTAACATAAATATATCCAAGAATTTGAATTTATTTAATTAATTACACCTAAACTTTGATGTAATAATTTTATGGAATCTACCAAATTAAAATTTCAAATTATTTTAATGTATTTTTTTAAGTGTCACATTGGAGTATATGTGTCAAATTGAAAATTTTTAAATCCATGTGCATTGAAATATTGTATCATAAAATGAATATTATCATTATTTAATAATCCATCCGTGAACAAGAGTCAACTGTGGACGCAAAAAGACATATATAGTAGTTGAAGCAACTTATGATTTTTAATTTTTTAAGAAAAGAGATGCACAAACATAGACAAAACCAACACAAAATAATGCATATAACATTGAATTGCCGTATAAAACCACTTTTATGAGACGATTTTTGTGTTATTTAGGTAGAGTTGTAGATACATCACTTTCGTTATTTTTCTTTATGAACATTTTCAAAAAAAAAAAACTTATAAATGTGAAGGCACAATTTTATCCATGGATAAAATTCAATTATTAATTTTGACTAAAAGTTTATATTTATATTTATACTTAAAAATTTATTTACTATATTATAATTTATTTAAAATTTAGTCAAATAATCTAAAAAATAATATTTATAAACTTAAAATTCTAACACCATTTATATTCGTGGACTTCTGCCTCTCCATCTAGAATGAAAAAAAGTAGAAGTTCTAGGAATAGCAACACATATTATTAGAAAGATGAATTGAATGTCAATAACTACAACAACAAAAAAAAAACCTCTTATTTTTATTAACACGTTATTAATTATTGTATAATTCTATCCCCTTCATGATAATCTCAATTGGAGAAGTTATTGACTAACAATACATTTTTATGGAGTAGTTGTAATTTTGATCCCCATAGTTATTAAGTTCTAATAAATTATGATTTTGGTCATTGTGATACTCTATTAAGCACTTTAGACCTTGAATTAATTCAAATATGTGTATTTTGAACTTTTGATCCCTTTATTTAGAAAAGTGTTATAATACTATCATTAAAATTATATTATCTTTAAACATGGAATAACAATAAATTCAACATAAGACAATGCTATTAAATGTTTTAGTACTTCAGAATTTTGTATATTTTTAAAATTTGCCCCAAAAAAGGATCAAAAGTGCATGTTTCAATTAATCAAAGGTTAATTATACTTTTCCAAATGTTACAATGACTAAATAAGAATCAATCAATAGTTCAGGGACTAAAAGAGCAAAGTTTTCATTTTGTACTTTTTCCTGTCAACGTAAAATTTGTGGAGTCCATCCATTCACTCCTTACCGTCTTTGTCTGGCAAATTTATGAATTTTCCAAAGAAGCTTCTGTCTAACTTCTTTTCTTCTGTAAATATTACAATATAAAATTTCAACAAAAGTACATGCATTAGATCATAAAATCAAAAGGAATAATTACGGATTAAACCATTTTGTCATTCAATTTACAAAAAAATGTATAGATAATGAGTGGCAGATCGAGGATTTTAATTTAGGGGATTCGAAATATAAAAATATAAATATGCAAATAAATCAACAAAATACAATTTTCAAAAGAAATAGTGATACATAATCTAATAATATTTCAACACCTTTTTTTCAAAAAAAAAAAGAAGAAATATTGGGCTGGTTCCTCAAGACCAAAATTAAATGAATAAGAATAATTAAGAGAAGCTAAAAAATAATATTTTAAGTGAGATTCAAACCTTGACTGTGAACATTTTAAAGGAGACCTACCGCTATAATCTATGCTATATTTTACTTATTGTTCAAAATGTTTATGTTTAATACTACGAAAATATAGAATATTTAACTTATATATATGGTGTAATTTTTAACCGAGGGAGTTCGAACTCCTACCCCTCCCTAGGTCCTACCCTGGAGATAATGTATATATATTTTTATTGAATCAACATATAACATATACAGTATATATATTGTATATGTTATGTATACTAATTGAAAAATAAAGACTAGTTTTTTTTTTTCACAAAGAAAGTTTCGTACTCAACTGCTGCTTGCACGCAACTGAACAGCATCTAATTGGTGTAAATAATTCATATAAAATATGTACGTTGTAGTAATAGCAATTTCAAATATATGGTATGATATAGCATAGACATCTAATGCGAATAAATACTACTGTACTATACTTTTTATTGTTCAAATAGTTTTTTTTTTTAAAAAAAAAGTCATCCAAATAATATTGTATAGGTTGTCAATTCTGACTCATTGCTAGGTTGATTAAAAAGTCGTCTTCAATTGGACTTTTTACTCACAAGAGAATGCTATTGGATGATTGTCCGTCACATTTAACATAAACAATAATGAAACAAATGGGGATACGAGGGATGGAAGTCATCTAACGCCACCTTTTCTCACGTCAGAATCGTTTGATTCGAAATAACTTATTCTAAATTAGATATTTAAGGAGTAATTATCTTGAAATAAGTTAAAATTATTTAAAATTAAGTAAAAATATAATTGAAAAACAAAAAAGTAAATCATAGGATATCACTAAATTGATAATTTAAAAAGTCAAAGTTTTCATAGTTACAAAATTATAAAATCAAATCATAGTATGCAGTGTAATTGAAGAAACAGTAAAATTAAACGTGATTCTCTTACAACTATACCATGAAAAACCATCATCCAAATAAGTTGTTGAACTTCAAAGCTAAATTGAAGTATCTAAATTTAATATTTAAAATTTAGATGGTTGAAAATTATATTAAAAATATGATATAAATTGCAATCTTTTTCATGTTAATATGATGAAAAAATATATATATTAAAATGTTAATCAAAACTCATGCAGTTTGACCTCGATAAGTAAAATAATAATAAATAAAAGTAAACCGCGGAAATATTATTCGACGGAGAGAGTAAATTTTAAATATTGGATGCATACACATGATCGACAAACATTGCACTGTATTAAAGTAGCAAAATCAAAAAAAGAATATTACATTCATTTTCAGATAAATAGCACACGCACATCAAGTCTTTGACGAGTAAACGTCAATCCCCTAATATTGAACACAAATCTTTCTTTTCTTGTTTTGACATTTCTAGTAAAGTTTGCAAGTTGGGTTAATAGTGGATGCTTGAAAAAATGGCAAATTAATCAAGAAAAAACTACACAAACTAAGGGTGCATTTGGTACGAAAACAAATATTTCTCATAAAAGTGTTTTCTCAGAATTTTTTTTATAAAAAAAGTAAGTAAGTTCTTTATATATTTTCTAGTATTTAATAAGTTAAAGAAAAAAAATAACCACCCAATAGTGTTCGTGTCTGGAGGAGGACAGGTGGGATGGTTAAGGAAGGTGACAATTAACTATAGATGCTATTTATAAAATTTATTTTTTTTAACTTCTATTATGATTTTTATGAAATTTATTTTTCACTCAAAAAAAATAATATATTTTTCAAAATACTTTGATTAATTAAACATGAAAAAAAAATTGAAAATATTTTCCTCCGAAACAAACACAACCCCTTTTTTTTTTTTTGGTAATGGAAACAAACACACCCTAATAAGTCTTGGCAGAGTTTTCTTCTTCTTTTTGGTGGGTGGGTGAGGATATTGATTTATTAAACTCCAACTATTGGAAATGACTTCAAAATTCAAAAATGCCTGCTGTTAAATTGAAGTTAGTACTCCTACTTTTGTCCTCTTTCTTTTTTAATGGTGTTTAAATTACTTAGCTAACTTATTTTGTTCACAGAAATTTCTAGATTTAATGAGCGACTTGACCTATATGAAGTGATGTTTTGGTCCTCAAACTAGGATGATCACAATGGAGTGGGGCAAAGTGGACCAGGTTTAGAGTTATGTGGGGCGAGGTACATTTAAAGTCATGTGAGGCGGGATGTGTATGAGGCGAGTTGAAGTAATTATTTTTAAAATTAATACGAAGCGAGACGGGGCAGAGCTAAAAGTTTAAAGAATCACATAGGAATTTGAAGAAAATTAAATATAAACTTTTTGTATTAAATATTAACTTTAATTTTAATTTCTTTTCTAAAATTTAAACTAGACATATCCTATAAATTGTTGATTGTTGAAATGTTAATAAGAAACTTTTAATTAACGATTAAGAAACAATTGTTGAAATGTCAACTAAAAATTGTTGATTGGTTGTTGAGATGTTAATTAGCAAAAATATTAAAAAAAAATTGTAAATTTTTCTTTTGCATATTAAATTCAATTTAAAAAATAAAAGAACTTAAAAATTTAAGTGGGCGAATTTATACAAAATAGAGCAAAAAAAATTACAAATTAAACTCAACCTGTCCCATCCCGCTTCATTATCATCCCTACCTCAAAGACAGTAAAGACCCCTCTAAATGATTCTAAAGAAATGATATTGATGAATTATAATTACAAGGAAGAATAATAAGAAGACCCATTGAAAGGAAGGGTGAAGAATTTAGCTAAAAAAGAAAGAAAGAAACAAAAAAACACAATGGAAGACTAATTTGAGTCTTTAGTCATGGAGTACGCTACAAATTAGACAAGGAATATTTGTTGAGCATTAAAAAGTATTAAAATGATATTATGGTTGGGATGAAGGGAGAATAAAATCAAATAAAAAATTACATTAAATTTTAAATCCAGTTAATTTGAAAAAAAAGATCAGTGATTTAGCTTGACTTAGTTTGATACTAAAAATTTTTTTGACTATCTATACTTGGATTAGTTTATATTTAATTTTAAAAAGTTAATTTGGGACCATAACAATCCATCATTATATATATAATCTTTAAAAATTATTTTATGCATAAAAATTTACTTTAATATTATAATTTATAAATAATTCTTATATTTTTTTATAGTTTTTTTTCTTTTAACGTTTTATATTAAATTTAACTTAGAATGTTAAATAGACCAATAAAAATTATAGTCAATAGATGTTTGTAACTCTAATAAAACTCAAATAAAAATGTTCTCTAAAGTTCTCAATGTTCTTTAAAATCAAAGCCGTTTCTTAAAATGTTCGATAAACTGATTAATTAATTAGCTTTTTGATTGAAGTTCTTCTTTATCTCAAATTATATAATGTATTTCTTTTTATATGCCTTTTAAGATAACATCAACTAGAAGATTCTTTGACTATTTTATTCTTTTTTATATCTTAAGGTATAATCTTTCTTTATTAAATATTATCTATTAAGATTGGGAAAAAATAATTAGTTTTGTGTTAAACTTAGAATGATTAAAAAATTCTATCAACCTTTTATTTAATGATCTCTAGAATATTTAAATATCCATTTTTATTTAATGAATATATTCAAGTTCTTCGACAAGTTAAATTTATCTCTATTTTTAAACTCATCTTATTTAATTTAAATATTATAAAATTTGAATATTTTAACCTTTTTTACATTACTTTTTAAAAGTGAAACGAGAAACAAAAGTAATGACAATAAATATGTGTAGAAATTAAGAGACGTGGCACAATCAATTTAAGTAAATCCATTCATTAATTATCACTTTTCAAAATAATTATAGCCAGGCGGAGAAAAATGAAAATACATAGTACTATTAAAAACTAATCAAACTTCTTTTGCTCCTAAGATTTCAACATGAACACGTTTTCCGTTTTAAAATCACCAAATCTAGTGAGATTTGATTAGCAAAAGTTGTCAATTTTGATTAATAAAGGTTATTAATGTCTCTAGTATAAAAGCAGATAGAGGCAGCTGCCTTCCATGACTTTTCTTATTCAATTTCCAATTATGGGCGGAATCATGATTTCAATTAAAAAAGTTCAAAATTTATAAAAGATTAAACAAAAAACAAGTACATGAACTAGTCGAAGGGGTTTACTATCTACTATATATAAATAAAAAATAATTTTAATAATATAAAAATAATATAATTTTTCATTAAAGGGAGTTCGGTTGAACCCCTGACCAAAGAGTGGCTCCGCTCAATTTCCAACTATCCAAAATTTTAAAAACTTTCAAAAGAACCTTTATACATGTCATTTACCATAACTATTAGGGGTCGTTTGGTGTGATGGATAGGATAAGTTAATTTCGGGATAATTTTTTAGTGGCCTTTAATCCTTTGTTTGGTTACACAAATTGGGATAACTTATCCCAAGATTAACAATTAGTCCTGGGATAAGTTATCCATTCCTGAGGGTAAGATAATAATCCCAAAATAACTTATCCTGGGATAAAGTATGTGTAATAACAAAAATACCCCCTTAAACTCTATTTTATACACCACTTTTTTTACATTTACGTATATTAACATACTTTTTAATAATATTTATATTAATATTCACAACCTTAATTAATTATTAGGTTCCCAGGAAACAGCCTCTCTACTTAGGTAGTGGTAAGGTCTGCGTACATCCTACCCTCCCCAGACCCCACTTGTGGGATTTTACTGGGTATGTTGTTGTTGTTTGTAACCTTAATTAATTATTAGTTTTATATTTTTTTCATTATGAAATTATTTTTAAATATAATTTCTATTTATGAATGCATTATAAGTTGAATTTTATTTGTCAAATACTTAATTTATATTTTGATTTCTCTTAAAATTTTAATTCACTTACTAAATTATGTATTTTAAACTGAATAGTTTATTGCTTACTTAAAAATTATATTTTATACATCAATTAAAGTATAAATTATTTTAATAATTTTTTTTTATTTTTAACAAACTTAAAATGAAAGTTTTATTTTTAAGTTAAAAAAGATAAAAGTTTAATTTTAAAAATAAATAACATAATAATGAAAATGATTAAATAATATGAAAATTTATTTTTAATAATGAATAACTAAAGCTTGCAAAGAAAATTAAAAAAAATAAGGTGAAGAATATTTTTGTAAATAAGCATCTTATTCTTAAAAATTATACATGAATAATAGTTTGAATATGTCAAATCAAACAAACAATAAAAACTACTTTCAACATAACTAATCTCATCATAATTTTTGTTCAAACCAAACGACTCCTTAGTACTATTCTTTTCATTTCATATTCATATTTCTCTTTTCACGCGTCCTTTAAAAAATTCTAAATTTCAAAAATTATTTTACTCTTTTCAAAATAATAATCTTGTTCACTTTCAAAAATAATTAATTTTAAAGATAAAATTTTAAAAAAAGTTTGTTAATTCTATCTTAATTTTGTAAATTCACAAACATTTGATAAATATAGAAGCTAAGACTAACGAGCCTATAGTAGTCCACTTAAGTTCTTAAGCATAGAGATAAGTGGACCACTTTTCAAGCATTATTCTGTAAAAGAGAGTTTTTGGTATTCATACAACAGTGTATAGTTATCAAGAAAAGAAATAACACATAAATATTAATTAGACCTAGCTATCACAACAGGAAAACATCCCCAAATCCCCTATTGTTTGAGTAGAAAAACTTAATATAGAAAGAGCCATGAAAGAATGATCTACATTGAGGTTCCATTCCCACCAAAAACTGAAGCTATTCATGACAAGAGTCACACGACTAAAATTGACCAGAGATGAAGGGCTTGGAATAACCTTGTCCCTGGAGGCTACCCGATTTCAGGAGGCCTTCTGTTTTCTTTATTCTCACGATCCAACTCACAGCAACGACCAGGACGTGCTCTGAGAAATGCAGGCTCTTGAAACAGGTTTCACAAGCATCGACGTCATGTCATTCCCTTTCAGTATGTTCTTGGTTGACATTTTTTAAAGACTGCAGTTTCATGCTTTACTTTGGTATAATAGTCTTAAATTACTCTTCTTTCACTAAAGACAATACTGGAATCCCTTTGGTTGAAAAACTTGAGCACATCACCCGCAGCTCATCACCCACCTCAAAGTCCCTCTTCATACCAGGCTACAAGCAAATAAGAAACATTTTCATTGGACTAGGAATTAGGAGATCTAGGTTAGATAAATGAAATTCTATAATGAACATCTAAAAGTGGTACAATGCACAATAGAACCTATTGGGACCATCATAATATTTGCTATGACTTTTGTGAATGTCATATAGCTAAACAAGGAAAACAGGAAAGTAAGCAATGTTCACCAATAGAAACATAAAATAAAGCAAGGATAATTGATAACCATAACTTGCCGAGCGGAGCAAGGACAAAATAAGAGAAGATCTTGACTACAACTTGCAAATAAGGCGTTTCACATAAAGCAGACTTAATGTAAAAAAGTTGAAAACAACACTGAAACTTTGAGACGGTAAGGTCAAACATACCTCAAAACGATACATCCCCTGAATTCCACCACCCAAATCAAGCACCAAACCAAGGGCACGAATTTGATGCACTTTTGCTTTTACTCTCGTACCAAGCTTTAGTTTGTTTGCACTCATAGGTGTCTCAGACGCAGCATCATCCTTATCTGGCCCAGTTTGAGAATGCAAGCCAACTTCAGAAGTATGTTTCTGCTCACTTTCATCATCACTTATTAGGTCAAGAATGGCATCTTTGCCTCTTCTGAACTTCTTAGCATTTCCAGAAGGAAAAACAGATTCTGAAAGTGAGGATGGTTTCCTTGCCTTCTTATCAGATATATAAGCACTTTGAGATTTCAGAGCATCACTTTTTTCCTCTTCATCGCACTCGGCTGCACTTCGGATTAGAACTGCTGGGGTAGCTGCCTTCAAAGTTGAATCATTAGTTTTAGGTTCTGGACCTTGTTTTTCTTGTTCATCGGATACATCCTCAATGGCAGCCCAAACAGTGACCTCTTGACTAGCAGGAGCAACAGGTTCATCAACAGTATCTGTCTTGGATTCAGATCTAGGCAGGGTGGCTTTTAGTGATAACTTAATATTACCACGAACATCCTGTCCTATACACATTAAAGAAAGTTGCTGTCCCACCGATACCACATCTGAAACTCGAGAAACCTAATAGTGAAAAGACAAAAGTTAATCACAAAACCATAAAATGGAAAAAGTAGCCAGTCTAGCCTAAAACCCCATGCTTCAGAGACTTTGTTTCTCTAGTACAAGGATAATACTAACTATTTCACTTATGTGTTTAACATAGCTTTAGAAACTATAAATCTATGCATGATTTACAGAAGCGTTTACATATATAGACATTAACTTTACTGAATGAAATTTTTCGAGCGGAACCATGGCAGACTGCAAGCAATATTCTAGTTAATTTCAGCGTTTCAAAGAAAAACTACACATTGCCCTTGAAAGTAATGATATACTATCAGAGAAAGTCATGACTATTTTCTGCAAATAGGCTCAAGCTCTATTTGCATGGTCGGGGTGAGCAATTGCAAATTAGCAAGGTAATTTCGACTCTTGTAGTGGGCGTACTAATTACTATGACCGAGCACTGTAAAAAAATCATTAACTTTTAAACTGCTGAGATCCTTGTCATCACAAAGATTTTTTTTGTGTGTGTGAGAGAGAACCTACCGGGTCGTGTGACAATTCTGAAATATGTAAGAGGCCCTGTTGACCACCATTAAACTCCACAAAGGCTCCGTATTCTTTAACAGATACAACAATACCTTTATATACGCCTCCAACCTCAATTTCACGTCCAATTATAAAATCAACCTGTCAGCAAGAAATTACAAAGGATGGAATTGGTCGGCTCAGAAACTTTTCAAGAACAGTAAAGCCAAAGGAAAGTGAAAACAAGGTATAGAAAGATCTATAGCACTTGAGGAACTTTCACAACAAACCTTTTTATTTCACCATTATGTCTTAGCTGTTCTCCTTCAGTTACATGATTGTTCTCAATATCCAAGAAAAATGTTACATGATAAAACAAGAGGCAGTTTTTCTCTAAATGGACATACAGTGGGCAAAACAAAAACAGTTTCCATCTAACTGAATGAATCAGAGCAAGACTGTCTTAAGCAGAACCTACAGCAAGTAAACAGGAGGGAAGCAGAAAATTACCTTCTCCTGTACTTTCTCCATCACTGACTGATTTTTTGCAACTATAGTAAGTGTTCCATCACCAACCGAGATCCGTGCACCTACATTATGCATCAGCAAGGATAAACAAACGCAATCAAATTAAAAATGAAAAACAGCAAGCCTGGAAAGAACACCGTCACAAAGTGTTAAGATATGAAAATGCAGTGCTGTAAGAAACAGCATTATATGTCTCTATATGTCTGTCTGTCCGTGTATCAATTTGTTAAGAGGGGTAAGAGTCCCACATTGGTTGGAAAACAGATTGCTCGTCACCTTGTATGGACTTGGGCAATGCTCCCCTCATGAGGTAGCTTATGAGGTTGAGTTAGGACCAAGCGTCATATTTTACATGGTAGCAGAGTCAGGTCTGCGCTGCTTGGGCCCCCATGTAATGTTGTCAATGCTCTGGTTGATGTCTGGGCGTGCGAGGGAGTGTTAAGGGTCCTACATTGGTTGGGGAGTGGATTGGTAATCTCCTTAAATGGACTTGGGAATCCTTTCCTCATGAGTTAGCTTTTGAGGTTGAGGTAGGCGCAAGTGTCATATCTTTAGAAAACTTAACAAGGGCAAAGCGATAATGTGGATAAGTAATACTACCTGAAGCAAAGGAAAAAGACTAGTTTACATTCAATACATTAAAAGCCAAAATAAGCATTCCCGCAACAAGTTTGCCGGGAAGAAAATTCTACTTAAACAGTTAACATTAGAGCTACATCAATGATCATAAGCAAGAGAGGCACCGGGAAAATATTACTCTCTATTCAAAAAGAATGACTTAGTTTGACTTGGCACGGAGTTTAGGAAAATAAAGAAGACTTTTTAAACTTGTGGTCCTAAATTAAAGTTATGTAAATATACCAAAATGACCTTTGCTCTTGTGGCCTTAAACTTGCCACGTGGAAAGCAAAAACAAAAATGTTACTAAAAAAGAAAACAGGTCATTCTTTTTTAAACAAACTAAAAAAGAAAGTAGGTCACTCTTTTTGAAACGACAGGAGTATTAAGAAAACCCTTATGTCAAAGATCATCCAAAGTAACCAGGTAAAAGAAACAGATAAGTCTAACGCAAACTGTTGACTGCACCTGTTTCATCTTCAATTTTCCTCCTCAAAGCACCAACAGGACCAATCAAACGGCGAAGTGCGTCATTGCTGTATTTTAACGTAACTGTTTTTGAAGCATTCATCAAAAATATGAGCAAAAGAGACATGCCAAATGAAGCAGAACCAAAGAGTTTAGAGAAATATAAGTTCAATGATTGAAGCTATTTACCAAGCCGAGGAGAATATATATCATCCTGAATACGTGGAGCACTTATCTCACACTCCATGTGCTCAAGGATTTGAAGCCTCCCTTGACGTGCAGGATATAGACTCTCACATATGATATCCAAAGGAATTCCAGCAGGTTTAATATCTAATTGTATTGCAGTTATTCCATTACGGGTACCAGCAATTTTGAAATCCATATCACCCAGATGGTCCTCCAGACCCTAAAGTGTTACTTAATCAAGTAAGTAAAACTCACACCAAATATAGAGAAAAATAGAAACCAGCCTTATACAAGAGAAATTAGGATACTTAAGCCAATAAGTTAAGAGGAAGAATGGTAATGTAGACCACCTAAAGGTGATGGTAAGTAAAGTTTTGAAGTTGATAACTTTTTTCCGCATGATTTGCAGTTTCCATGACACTAAGGTTCTATGAGCATATAGTTCTGGACTTCTGGTATGAAGTAATATCTATTCATGCCAGTACAATTAGGGCAGAAACTTCTTAAGTTAAATGGATGCATAAACACACAAGACCAAGCTAGAACATGAACCTAATGGAGACACACATCAGTGGACTCCACAATCTAAGTTTATACCAAAACAAAGGAGAGCAGCTTTTCTTAAATTTGGTGAAATCCAAGAGGAAATAAAAGGTCACAATGAAAAGTCTCGAGTTTCATATTACAATCAAGTGTTGGCTGAACAACAGATATACCTCTTAAAGCCTAGGATTTTAGTGACTGGATGATTTCACAACACACATTTTTAAGGTGACCAAATAAGGTGGTCTTACTCCATTCGCGGGCATAGAGGAATAGTTTATGAGTTTAGAGTTAATATCATGAAAAAAGATCGAAACTCCTAATATCCATTTTGAATATTGAAGTAAGTAAATTTACCACCTATCTTACAGGATATTTACCAAAACTAATTTGTTTGTTTCTTCATCCCTTTGAGGAAATTCATGAAAAGATGTTTTTTTTCCCTTTTATTTATCCTATACACTGAACTTTACAGAGCTAAGACAAACATTCAAAAAGATCACAACAAGAGTCCTCACCAGAATATCAGTCAATATACGATAATCCTTGATTTCACCAGTTGATGGATCAACTTCACTAACAAGCCCCACAGACAAACCTGCTACATGTTCTCTTAGGGGAATGCCAGAATCCATCAAAGCCATGCTGCCTGCAGCAACCAAATAAACAGCAAGATTGACATTTGCATTCTGAAAGGAGAACTATAACTTTCAACACAGCCTTAGATCAGAGAAATCTGATCAGAGATTTTTTCACTCAAACATTCCATCATCATTAGAGCATAATGAAAGCGTATAAATGTCTCACTAACATTTTTCCAGATTTAACAACCTTGAGATCAAGAAAATTGAGAAATTACCTCCACAGACAGTTGCCATTGATGTTGAGCCATCAGATGCCATGACTTCAGAATTGATTCGGACTGCATATGGAAAATCATCTTCAGGAGGCAATACAGCAAGCAGAGCCTTTTCAGCAAGTGTGCCTGTAGAAGATCAACCATCCAGTATCAAGAAAATGATTTGCAAATTACCCTGGTGATGCTATAAGTAGAAAAAGGGAACATGAATATAAAGTTGATGAGCAACAGATTTATCATCAAATGGCCGTCCATCTTCACCAAGCAGTAATTTGGTGATTATAAACAAAATCAGAACTCTATTTACTGGATCCTGACCCTGTGCAAAAATATCTTTTAAGCTAGCCATATGTCAAGGCTCATCACATACGATGCCACAAGAGTTAGATCATCTTTTGAGTTAAGCATCATTAAAGCACAATTTCTTGAAGGAGCATAGTAAGTACGTAAGTCCGGTCTTCAAATTGCATTTTCATTCCTTTTTTACATTTTAAGTTCGTAACAAATGAGAAGAAAGATCAAGAAACCCAAAAAAATGATCCAAGTTGAAAGAGACTAAAAAACTAGAACCAGTTACTAAACGATATAAATATTAATTAATCAAACATATTTTTTTAGGCTCTAGCATGAGAGAGAAATAACATCTTCTCTCCTTTTCCTTTAGCTAGGGAAGAGAGAACATCATTAACATTTCTCTTCCCTCGTTGCCTTGTCGGTACAAAACACGCCATAAATATTTCCACAATTGAGATCGATTACAGCTGCAAATTGACATTCTACTTTTAAGGTCCATTTACAGCTTTCACTAACCTCAGGAGCAGACCATATTATAAACCTGCAGACCAAATAGCTTACCGTGACCAACTTCACGCCTATTCAGTCCAGTTCGTTTGCCAACTTCATTTGTACAAAACGGTGGAAAGCTATAATGCAGCATGAAACGCTTGCTTGAAGGACCGACCAGTGAATCCAGACGTTGAGCATCCCCAGGGGCTCCAAGGGTAACAGTGCAAAGAACCTGTATAAACATCCCATAGGGGAAAATGTGGTAACAAGATTGCATATTTGCATGTGATGATAATTTTAAATCATAGCACATCCTGTTAGTGAAGAATGAACATACTGACCTGAGTATCCCCTCTTGAAAAGAGTGCAGATCCATGTAAAACAGGTAAATTACCAGCTTCACAGTACAAAGGCCGAACTTCGTCAAGACGTCTTCCATCTACTCTAACCCCTTCTGAAATGATCCTTCTGCGAACAACCTGATGTTGTCAGAAACTTGAGGAGGTTAACATCACAAAGTAATACTAAAATCCAGAACCTTAGTTTAGGATGTAAAAAGAAACCAAACAAATATTCCTTAACAAATGCAGTAACTGAAGTATTGAAGTCTTTATTTAGAATATGTCCGTTGCTAATGGACTTATAAAGCCAAAGACATATGCAACTTACTATTAACCTATTATGAAGGATATACACATTTTGTCAAAAGATCAAATGCATGAGGAAATAACCTAGAAGGCCAATCATTGATCATATGTTCCTCTACAACCAACAAAAGGAAAAGAAGAAACAAAAATTTTGCTATTTTTCCTGATAACCGAGAAATCCTCTTGTGGCCCGCCATTTGGACCAACCACAGCCTTCTAAACTTGGTGGATAATGGGCTCGCCCCTCTACCCTTCTCCACTTAAATACCAGGCTTCGCCTAGCATGGCGTGGGGCTTGTGACCTTAGCCACAAATCCTCCACCCTTTGCCACTTGAGCTAGGCCCTGGGGCATACAAATTTTGCTGTTTATTAATGATGTATAAATAGAACCTCAAAATCGGAAGCACAAAAATAAACTTCAGCATCTACTAGCATACCTGCTTCCTCACTGTATCAACCATCTTCGGTAGAATTTTTAGGCCTTCGTCATCGCCTTCTTCCTCAAGGGTTCTTTTAACGTCCTGTGTGATATTTTCTAAAGCTTCTCCACGTTCGAACTGAATAAGAATGGGAAACATAGGAAATCAGATGGAAAGAAGGTCCCTGTTGTCTTTACGAAAAGACTATAAAACGTGAAAAGGGAGAAGCAGTGAAGTCCCTAAATTCATCTTCCAGTAAGAAATATGTACCTTTCCATAAGTAGGGTCTGTAAAAACAGCTTCTATAGGTTCTTTGGCCAGATTCTGGATTTTTTCAAATGTTTTTTCAGATACCATAGACAGCTTATACTCTTTCTTCTGCTTGCCAGCTTTAGCTGCGAGTCTAATTTGAGGGTCAAGATACTTAACAGCCTGAATATTCAAGAAATGAAAATTACTGGTTTGGAGTAATGGTGCAGCAATGACAAATTGATAGCCAGCAATGTCTCACCTCTGGATGAGCAATTCTCAAAGCAGCTTCCAAATCCTTTTCAGAAATTTCACGAGCTTGGACGTCTATCATCAAAGTTTTATCCCTCGTACATGCATATACCAAGTTAAGATCACTGATGCTAAGCTGCATGACATCCAATATGAAGACTTTAATCAAGGGACAGGACTGCAACTACTGGTGAACATAATTGGCATCAGTGACAACAATTAGCATAAGGCACATTGGCAGTTGGAGTTGCTGAGTAGCTTTCTGTTATATTCTCTTACTATGTAGTTCTTTCTAATACTATAGCTTCTTGTTATATTCTCTTATTACGAAGTTCTTCCTAATACTATGGGCGAGAAGAGATTTGCCTAGTATGCACATTTTTGGGGCTCAAACCAGTGACCTAAGTCACAAGACCTTCAACCTTTTTCACTTGAACTATGCCCTGGAGGCAAAAAACCATGTTGCTTCTCTTACATGGAAAATGTGAAAACTCAGAAAACCACTGTTTTTCCACTTGCTTTTGCCTTCAGCTGTGAACACTGAAAGTTAACACTATATCTATGTTTATGCATCTTAGCATGTGAGATCTTCACTTATAAAGATATAAAGAGATCCATTTAGACTATGTCAAACACCAGGATATCAAGATTAACTGCAGGTAAAACATGATTTCTACTCCTGATACAAACTGTTTTGGGAATCTCCAATAACTTGTCCCTGTTTCTAGTAGTATAATTTCAGACTTTTCCTAAAAAAAAAAAAACTCATGCTAAAGTTGCACACGTGTTCTCAAGATGTGATAGTCATAACTGCCACCAGAATGAAAGTTAGCTTTCTGAAATTGGAAAGTCTTAGTGTTCTGAATTTATACTGAGGATGCCAGCTGATCCAAGATACTACCTCATCCATGCTTGGATTTACAACAAATTGACCAGAAATCCTTCCAATACGTATTACTCCAATTGGCCCACCCCAAGGAATATCCGACAACATTAGAGCAGCAGATGATGCATTAGCTGCCAGTATATCTGGATCTTGCTTCCCATCAGACGAAAGAACACTTGCCATTACCTGGTGAAAAAAGAAAAGGTAATTTGAGTCACAGAAGTTTATAGCCTTCAAACAAATTATTACTATCAAGTTTATTGCGATAATAAGACACCGGCTTACCTGCACCTCATGGTAAAATCCAGAAGGAAAAAGTGGTCTTATGGATCGATCAATAAGACGACCACATAAAAGTTCACGTTCTTTTGGAGCACCCTCTCTCCTCATGTATGTTGTCGGAATAACACCTTGAGCAAATTGTTTCTCTTGGTAATCAACCTAAGAGAAGCAAACATTATCAGCACTTACAACCAGATAATGAGAAAAAGCTCACGGAACTTATTTTTAAGCATCTATATATAGGAAAATAGAGACAGTGCAAAAAGTATGAAATAAAAGGAAAATGGGAAAAGGGGGAACATGGCCTCCTGGATGTTGAGTCATAGATATTGTATAATGTGCACAACCAATTACTATCAAACCATAAGCCACTCTATTGTAATTTGACCTCCTATTGCCATCAATTTTGCAGGATGACGTAAGACAGACATGACTTGCTGTAGCTTCTGAATTCTAGTGTGCAATACCACAAATTTCCCTTCTCCAACATTACATGAAAGCAGCAGAAACTCCTCAAGTCTTTCTATTTGTACTATGAAGCTAGATGCTTTAACTTTCATCAGATGAAATGCCAAAATGCTGCCTACCAAAATCTTGAACAGAAAATGCTAGATATATTGCCCCTATGTTAGAACTTAATGTCAATTCTATGAAACCTAGAAAAATGATGCAGATTAAAGTTGGGAAAAAAGAAATCCATCAAGCAAAAAATATGATTTTATTTATAAAAGTCTGTCTTGCATATATTTACAGCCTTCAAGTGAGCAATATTAAGTTAAGAGGGGGAAAAATGAATTCAGAAATGAGCTGAACATACTGTAAGAGGCAAAAAGTCACGAATGGCATCGCCCTTAGATGAAGCGACAGTAGAGAGGACTTTCGTCTCTTCCATGGCTAAAATTACAGAGCCATTAGCAAACCTCGCAATCTTTCCAGTTTCTAATGTAATTTTACGTGATCCAATATCAAATTCCTCAGTAAACGTCTCAAGAACCTTCGTCCCAGCAATAGGAGTATCTGTATCAGCCATTGACAGTGATGCGGAAGGCGCAAAGCCAAGACGACCACTGCAGATTGTACGGAAACCAAATTTTCGCCATGTGAGAACGTACGGTATGTTACAGAGAAGTGGGTTTACTTTGTTTCTTACAGACGCCATTACAGAGTGAAAGGGACAAGTGGAAATTGAAACCAAGGGCCAAAAAAAAAAAAAGCTTCTGTAGGGTTTAAGGATTTTCTCGACTTCAGGAGGCTGGGGTTTTAGGAAACTCTAGGAACCGGGGGCGAAATCAAACCGGGTCTAGTGCGATCCAAAATTACCAATTGTGACAAATTGAAAATGGCATTTTCAGAAAATTAGTAATAATAAAACATTAAAAATTAAAAATTTCAATATCAGCTACAGTTTAAATAAAATAAATTATGCTACAGAAGTCTTCTAAGGTTTATTCATCATGCTTTAATTTTGCGGACCTTCTGTGAAGATAATCATAAATTATTATAATTGATCATAAATTCTCTAAGAGAAGCCATAATTAGCAGCATGACTTGTGTGTTTCATGGTCATGTGACAAATATTGAGTGACTATGAAAATCAAAGAATTGTGCATTCCTTTCGTATCAAGCCAATTCTTTCATTTCAAGTATCAACTTCATAATAATATTACTTGCATAATTTTTAATAATTTATAAAAAAATCCCTATATATTATGCAAAATAAATTATTAAAATTGAAAGTACTCTTAAAATTTAATATTTATTGAGAAGTGATTTCGTAAATCTCTAACAGAAAAAAAGTGTAACTAAATTATAAGTTCGTAACTAAATTATAAGTTCATAACTATAGAATTCTATTGATTGTCATAATATTAAAGTTAATCATGAATGTGTTTTTGATGCTATGGATGGTGATGTTTTGTATAGCCCTGCTAGCTCATCAATATAATATAAATGAATTTGCTTCATAGAAAATAAAAATGATATGATATGATTTGGTGTAATTTTTATAACTTTCATTTAATAATTTTGAATTTTAAATATCTTATATCACTTACCATATTAAAAGAGTGAATTTTAATATTGTTTCACATGGTATTTTAATAGGTGAAATTGATGATTTTATAGAAGCTCAACTAAATATAAAAACAAATACAAAATGATTTACACCATTTTCTTCATAAATCACTAACTCCAATGCATTGGTGGCACATTTTATGAGTCGAAATTCCAAATAAGTCCAAAAGCAAAGATAAAGAAAGAAAGAAAGAAAGAAAGAAGGAAAGAAAGAAAGAAAAAGGAAGAAAAGAAGCGTCGAGGCCCAAATTGTTTACGGCGGACTAATGTTATGCTCGCCGTTCGACTGAGACTCCGTTCTTCAGCCATGGCCGGCGTTGCTTCTTTTATCTCATCTTCATCGGCTTCAGCGTCATCTATAGCTAGTAAAAAGCTCTATTTTCAAGTCAATTCTAATCGGCCACTCTTCAACAGCAGAGTATCTCTCACCACGCGAATCCCCAATGCCTCCATTCGGTGCTTCGCTTCCTCCTCTGGTCCCACTTCCAAAATCCTCGTTCAAAATCCCATCGTCGAAATGGACGGTAAATTTACTGCAGTTGAGATGAGTAAAAGCACATCTGTAATTATTCTTTCACTCTCACTTGTTGTTGTTGTTGTATAGGTGATGAAATGACAGGGGTTATATGGAAAATGATCAAAGACAAGGTATATTTATTGTTAGCTTTTTAGTTTTGAATATGTCTTTCTTTTTCTGCTTCTAAGGTTCATGTTTTGTCAATTTTTGCATCATATGGTGGCAGCTTATATATCCTTATCTAGAGTTGGATACAAAGTATTACGATTTAGGCATATTGAACCGTGATGCCACTGACGACCAAGTTACTGTTGAAAGTGCTGAGGCAACTCTGAAGTAAGTTCATTTAATTGTTCTTCTTACTTCCTTTCTTCTGTTTCGCACTGAGAAATGCACTGTTTTAGATGATTAAAGGTTGTTTTTTTCTCCTTCAGAATTGATGCTAACTTATAGTTTATTAGAACCATCACTTGAAGTAGGTTAATGTATTAGTTTGAGAAGTTAGCTATCTCTGTGTTGTCTCATTTTGCCACTTTTTGTTGTTGTTGTTTGCAAATACTTCTATATTTCACACTAAAGCTAGTTGTAGTCAGATAGCAGTTATTTGCTCAAAACATTCCAGTTCCAACATAGAATTGGCTTATGCTCCTTTATTCTGCAGGTACAATGTTGCTGTGAAATGCGCAACTATAACACCTGGTCAGTTGTCTTTTCCTGTTTTAGAAAAGCTTTTGAGAAAATTTCTGCATAGTAATTTAAATAATAAAGGCTCATGCTTTAGTCCAAGTGTTTCATTTAAATGGTATTTTTCGGAATTACTTGTGGCTCTCTCATATTTCAGCTATGAGCGTTTGGATTTTTCAGAGTACATTGAGTTCCCGTTTGACTCATGAAGTTGAAAGTTGAAAATTTGAGTTTTTGAAGGTGTTTGGATATGCATTTTACTTGACACTTTTCTGAAGTTTTGTGAGTGGAAGTCCCAAATATCCAAAAAGACCCGTTTTGGGGAATTTGAAAATATCTGAGGAGCATATTTTCTTGATCAAATTTCATGGCCAAACATATATCTGCAGATAAATTTTCAAATCTATGGCCATATGGTAGCAAAGTTACGTGGAACTTGGGAAATTGCACTACGATACTTTCTAATTCACCTACTGTTGATGTTTCAGATGAGACCAGAGTCAAGGAATTTGGGCTGAAGTCTATATGGAAAAGTCCCAATGGCACTATCAGAAACATTTTAAACGGTGTGCATGCAACTCAATTTGTTTGTATCTCAGTGACAAGGTCTACTCTTGTGCATGATGTGCATCCATCATAATGTGATAGTATTTGGCTCTTACCGAGCATCTTGTTGATGCAGCAAGGAAATTTTCCTCATCTGTAGATGCTTTTATGTTAATCTCATGAAGCATCAAAGGTGGTATACAAGTGGCTATTGATTGAATCATAAGATATCATATGCTATTATCGTACATGGAGTGACAGTACAAATACATTTCCCATGGCATTACGTATAATTTAAACTGAATCAATCATTGTATGTTAAGGTAACTATAGAAGGCTTTTGTACTATAGTTGCTGGGAGTGCCAGCTCTACAAGATGCTGGACTTATGCTATGGGTTAAATGAATGGGTGATTATATGATACTAAAAAAGACATGCTCCTAAAATGTATGTTCCTCTGTTAAATGGACCATATCAAGGAATAATTGCAAAAAAGGTTTCACGAATTATACCCTGTTTTCTTATTTGTTATTTCAGAAGTAGCTGGTTCCGTTCAAGCTTTCTACATGTGAAAAAAAACCGATAAATAATAAAAAGATGCCATACTTTCTGAATTCATTTTCCTTAATGGCTAGAATGATGACAGATTCTGCCTTCAGGTACTGTTTTCCGAGAGCCTATATTATGCACGAACATTCCCAGAATTGTTCCTGGTAATATCTTCTTGATCTGATTTGTGGTATGCATGTCATCAGTGTCTTCAGTACTTAAATTCTGAGATCTGCAGGTTGGAAGAAACCCATTTGTATTGGTAGGCATGCTTTTGGTGATCAGTATCGTGCCACAGATGCAATTATTAATGGGCCCGGAAAGCTCAAAATGGTTTTTGGTGAGCTAATTGATTGTCTGTATTTATTTTATGAAGCAAAACATACATACAAAGCATATTCATGCTAATACTTTTTTGTGAATTTTTATTTTCAGTACCGGAAAATGGGGAAGCCCCTACGGAGCTGGATGTTTATGATTTTAAAGGTCCGGGAATTGCACTTGCCATGTACAATGTTGACCAGGTTCTTCTTTGCTGTGCTTGGATAAATGATTATGCTATTTCACTTTTGATTCTTTTCCTCTCTCTTGTTAATCTTTTTCTGTGGTGAATTTTGCTAGTCAATTCGAGCGTTTGCTGAATCATCAATGTCAATGGCCTTTTCAAAGAAATGGCCTCTTTACTTGAGTACAAAAAACACAATTTTAAAGAAATATGATGGAAGGTATCCTTCAATTTATGCTAATCAAATCATTTCCCTTCCCCCCAGAAAATTCCCTTTCTTCCAATTGAAAGGGGATGCTACTTTGAATGTCCAAAAATGTATATTTTAATAGTTTAGCTGATTTATTCACTGTCAAATTTGATTGTGCCAGGTTTAAGGACATTTTTCAAGAGGTATACGAAGAGAAGTGGAAGCAACAGTTTGAGGAACACTCGATATGGTTGGTTTTTTATGAGATTAATGAGCATTTTTTGTAGCTTATTTCTGGAAAAATGGTTGCATTATTGGACAAAAGCTGTCTCTGGCATATAGGTATGAGCATAGACTGATAGATGACATGGTAGCTTATGCATTAAAAAGTGAGGGTGGATATGTTTGGGCATGCAAGAACTATGATGGAGATGTCCAGAGTGATCTGCTCGCTCAAGGTGATCCTCATGATTGTACTCTGTTACTTTATTCTGTCCTTTTGAAATTCATGTCTTAGTTGAAGGCTTTGATTTGGTGTGATGATACAGTTACTGTATCAACTACTTCGAGTCTAATAAGTCCATCTTTGTTTATGTAGGATTTGGTTCTCTGGGACTCATGACTTCTGTATTGGTCGGTATCTTTCCGTTAAGCTTTATTTATAGCATATCACACCCATTGGTCCTCTGTATAACATAATGTATCTACTCTGCAGTTATCTTCTGATGGCAAGACATTAGAAGCTGAAGCAGCCCACGGCACAGTAACAAGACATTTTCGGCTCCATCAAAAGGGTCAAGAAACTAGTACAAATAGTGTTGCTTCTATTTTTGCATGGACAAGGGGACTTGGACATAGGTGAGTTGCTGACTATCCTCTAACCCATTTGTTGCTTTTACTGATTGGGGTAACATTTTCTTCATTGATACTTGGCGTAATTGGTAAAGTTGTTGTCATGTGGCTGGGAGGTCAGGAGTTAGGAGTTGTGGAAATAGCCTCTTGCAGAAACGCAGGATATGGCTGTGTACAAGAGATCCTTGTGGTTTGTCCCTTCCCCGGACCCTGCACATAGTAGGAGCTTAGTGCACTAGACTACTCTTAATTTTTTATATTCTTGGGACATGTTGCAATATTATGCACCACTTGATCCCTCTTCCACTTCCTGCTCTCTCTCACTCTCTATACTCAGTTACTCGCTCTAGAGCGCTTCCTATACTTCCCTTAATTTCTTGGGATTGGATGAGGTTGCCTGTCTAAACTATAATATTTTTGCTTGCCCCATCACGTGAATCAAGTTTTCTGGTTTGGCGCTATGACTGTTTCCAAGAGTAGGTTGAATAATGAACTTATTGCCTGCCTGATTTCTTCTCCCTATATTAGAATGGAAAAAGGGAAGCCTAGTGGATGCAAAATGGATTCTGTGCAAATTTTGTGTTATTCCCTGTGGTCCATATCAGGTCATGGTTACTTCTTTCCACATATAAAGGAAATTAAAATTTATTTCTGCTCTTTTCCATTTTTGCTCCTCTAGAAATGAAAGAACTCGCCTTTAGCAAGAGTCAAGAAGTATTTCAGATGTTTTTGAGGAAAGTTGAGGAATGAAAAGACCTACTTTTATTATGGCGAACCTTTTGGGGCGCTCCAAAAGCAAATACAAAACTGTTCTATTTCTTTTCCTTTTTATTTTACTTTTAGGGAAGTGGACGTTATCTAATTTGGTAAAAAAAGAATAAAGGTGGTTTTCACCTTTTAATTACTTAGGAAGTTCTTAGTTGCCCCAAATTATATTTTTGGGGAACTGTGCTGTTTCTTATCTTCTCAGCTTTAGATGCACCACTCAATTTTATATCTCGCCTGGTCAATTTTTATGATATCCTGATTTCAGTGGATCTGTCTCTTTAATGCCTAAAAGATGCACACTGTTCTTCTGCAGGGCCCAGCTTGATGGGAATCAAAAGTTGTTGGAATTTGTTCACACCCTGGAAGCTTCTTGCATTGGGACAATAGAGTCTGGGAAGATGACTAAGGATTTAGCTATATTAGTTCATGGAGCCAAGTGAGTGATGGTTTCCTGTTTCAGTGTCATCTGTACGCCATATATAGTCCAGCTCTTGTTCTTTTTACTCCACACTTGGAACTTCTGATATCTCCTCTAACTGAACGTATTCCCGAAAGCTATCTGGGACACCACGGTTGGTTAAAAAAAGTGAACAACAAAACTTAGCCCGAGTCACCTTGAACAATACTAAAAGAAGTTTTCACCTTACTGATAATTTTTTTTTTTAACGAAAAATGTTTTTGACACTAAGAATTGATTCAGTTAGCAAAGATAAACCAAATGAAGAGGCGTTAACATGAATAGTCTGTGACTTCTGTCTCAATTTTAGTGGAACTTAGTTTTCAAATGATTATACTTCTGCAGGGTAACAAGGGAATTCTACTTGAACACTGAAGAATTTATTGACGCTGTAGCACAGAAACTTCAGGAGAAGCTTCAGGCCTCTGCACCTATTTAAGTTATCCGTGATTGTGTAGTGAGAAGTGAGAACATGTATCAGCTGAAGAAGATCATGAGCAGCAAATCATCACAGATTTTTTTGCTTCCTTAACATACCCTTCACAGTGAACATAAATCTATGCACTGCCTGCTGACGTTCTTGACTCTAGTTTTCGTAGTCAATTCAGATAGGAGATAACAGGTACTCGTGTGGTCCATTCGTACTACTCAAAAGGGTTGTGTATACTGTCTCAGTCAAATGAGGATCCTTAATAAAAATCCATTTTTTGAGTCATCTGTCAACATTATGACGTGCTGCTGGTGTTCCTGAAATTGACTTGGTTATTGAGGTTACTATTGCAAAAATCAGTCGAGTCCCAACAAGGATGAACAATTCTTTTGAATGGAAAGAACCATATGATTGCTTTAATGTATATTCTTCTCGACTCTAGGCAAATAGCTCGGTAGAGTTCCACTCATGCAATTGGGTTATCATTGCTGTTTTTTCTCTGTTGTAAATTAAAGTGTTATCCATTGTTAAAGAGAGGATCTGCTGTTAGTAATTTAGGCAGTGGATGGCCCCTCTGAGAGTTTCGGGTCCTTATTGAGTGTTAGCTTCTAATCAAGACTACCCCACATGAATATAATTCATCATCTTGTTGCACTCTTCGGCGTTTTTTCTATCTTGGCAAATAGCTTTTTAAGTATGTGCCTAAAATTATTCTTCAGACAACCTTAATTATGTATATAAAGAGGGATGCAACTTTGAATATTATAGAATCCATTAACGCCCCACATCCTTGGTTCTTACTAAAAAAATCAAAGGAAAAAAGTTCTTTTGCCTAACTAGCCAGCTACTTCACGACAATATATATATCTCATAAGGATGACAAAAGAAAACAAACATACATTTGTTTTCCTAGAGACAAGCTAGATATTTTTAGTTTTTGGATTCTGAACAATAATATTTTTCTTATTGAATTTTGAATAAATTATTTACTTCTTTTAATAAGTATTGTCCCTAAATGATTGTAGAAGCAGGCTTTGTGACGAGCTCCAATATGACCCAATTTACAAGTAAACATCTTTCGTAAAATATATATGAGCAATCTCAAACTTGATTATAATGGTGGCCACTCTTCCTTACCTAATACGATGTGATATATTAAGACATTCTTTTCTACTGCATGCAAATAATTAAGAATTTTATATTATTTTTAGGAAAGATCAATCTTTATATATGTTAAGGTATGCATATAAAATTGTTAGTGATAATGCAGGTATATGAAAGATCGTCGAAAGTTTTTTTTTTTCTAAAGGTTCACTGAAAGAAAGGAGGTGACAAAATGATCAATTACACATTTAAATTTTGTGAATGTCTTATATTATCTCTTGAATTTTTTTTTCTTATTATCTACACTCCTAAATTGTACTAAGGTTATATTACCCTCTAAACTATGGAAGAATTTTATGACTCGTGTAGTTAGTTGTCATTCTATGGAACTACTTTTAGTACGCACTAGTTGGCCAGAAACATATTTGTTACGTATTTAATTACAGAATTTGTTGTTCTTAAATGAATTGATTTTTAATACTATAATTTATGTTTCAAAAAGTTAAAGGCGAGCACAAATACCCATCATCGTCCCTAATCAACTTGTATAAATAGAGCTTTCTGAAGGCATTGTTAACCAAACATAAAAAGTGTCTTTCTAAGCAAATCGATCGAAGATGCCACTTCCCAAGGCTAAGGAAATAATTACTGCCAATCCAGTTGTGGTCTTCAGGTAATTAATTACCCCATAGAATAGTAGAGAAAATGATCAAAAATACTCTTAAACTATTTAAAATAGAGCAGAAATACTCTTCCGTGATGTTTTGAGCTCAAAAATACCTTTCGTCCTAACAGAAATGAGAAGAGCCAAAAATATCCCTTAACTATTAGAAATAGAGCAAAAATACTCTTCCTTAGTTTTCGACTTTTTGAGACGTTTGCAATTTAAATGACAATCCTTTTTAAGATGAACATGTTGGTCTTGAACCTAATAGTCGAAGAGAAAACCTCTTGAGTCCCTAAAAGGAGTTCCACGTGGATTGATCATGTGACACTTTTTGTCCATATGACATGCATGGTGTTATTTTCATCAAAGGGAGGGGCAAAAAGGTGTATTTTTTAACTAAAATCTAAATGAGGATTTTTGTTCTATTTCTGATAGTTTTAGGGTATTTTTAACCATTTTTTATTTCTGTAAGAGAGATGAACATTTTTAGCCAAAAATTTCGTCGAGGTATATTTTTTAGCCTGAACATAACGAAAGAGTATTTTTGCTTCATTTCAAATAATTTAATGGTATTTTTGACCATTTTTCCTTGAGTGTATAATTGCCAAATGTGTTATTAGGTTTTGTTTGATATGGATTGAATTCACAGCAAGACATACTGTCCCTTCTGCGTTAGCGTCAAGGATTTGTTGTCTAAGATCGGTGCTTCCTTCAAGGCCATTGAGTTGGATTCTGAAAGTAAGACCCCTGTTTCTGATTAGCAATTACACTTCAGTTTCGTCGTTTTGTTTTGGTATTCTCAATTATTCGATTCCCTTTCTCATTGTTATTTCTTCTCATTGATGGTTGTAGAGAGATCCAGGCAGCACTGGTTGAGTGGACTGGCCAGCGAACTATACCAAACGTCTTTATCTGCGGGAAGCACATTGGTGGCTGTGACTGTATGGCCCCTTTTCCTCTTTTGTTTTTAATATTCCTAGACATAAAATAATCTTTAACATTTACGTCGGTATTTTCATTTTCAGCCACAGCTGCTTTGCACAGGGAAGGGAATCTTCTTCCTCTGCTAACTGAGGCTGGAGCACCTGTTAAATCTTCAAATTGTTGGTTGTTTGATGAATAAACTGATGTATGTTTTCTATACCTAAGTGTTAATTAATGTGAATGCTACTGATGCGTCAAAAAAGAAAGTTCAACGAGTTTACTGCCAATGAAATTTTTTCCTCCGAATATCACCACTGCCCAGATACTTGTGCCGGTGGAAGATAGCTCATCAACACAGTACATCATAATTATTTAAAAAGAAAAAGAAATATTTTAATCATGTTTAATTAAGATTGCATATAATAACATTCATCCTTATAATCGAATCCTTCTCCACGCTCTACAAATAACAGGAACAAAAAAAAAAGCCAACTGACTATGACAACCATTTTGAGACTTCAAAGTTTTAAAATTGTTGGAAGAATAATTTAAAGTCTGATTAGGAAATCAAAATTGTTTAAATTTGATATTTATTTAATTTGTCTAAATATATTTTTTAATTTAAACAATATAAAGTAGATTTCTTTAGTCCTAATTAAATTAGATGTTACATTATTATAAATAAAGGAGTAATGTTGTTAGCTATTAATTTCTATTGTGAAAAATAGCGAGAGAATTATTTTGATAACAAAGTTTATACTTAATCAGTTTCCGTGCCAACTCTCATAATTTTCTCACAAAAAATATTTTTTTGGAATGATTTACCTCAAACAAGCTAGTGAATCATCAAAATTAGAAGAGAACTTTTATACAAATCCTTCACCAGGTTGTTTACGCAATAAATCACAAGAAAAAAATACAATAATAATAACTCAATAAGAGACCAAATTTGAGGCATAGACAGATATTGTATTATCATAACTTGGTAGATTAGTTCAATATCAATACATCCCTTGAGGGACGATATCCGATAAAATTAAAACAATACAATATAAAAAATAAAAAAACATTAATATGGTATTATCTTAGAATGACATACACATATCAAAAAATAATGTAGAGATGATGATTTATTTATAAATAGACAAAAGAAAACAAAGATATATATACTCAAATCATTCTTCAAGTGGAATATAAAATTTTCATTCATTTATTATTTTATGATATTTAATTCTATCGTGGCAAAAGTGATAAAGTAGGTGGATTTAAAATTTTAGTATCTTTAAATTTATGAGTAATATTTACTATTTGTTGCTATTTTTGTGAATTTATATTTTGTGCAGAAAATATTGAATTTAAATAAATTTGATATCATTGTGCTATATTACTTTTAAAACCTTAGAAATGTGGATTAAAACTTTTGTTCTTCTTTTTAATTTTTTTTATTATAAATAAAATTGTTATTTATTATTTTCTTCAATTTATTACTTAATTATCTTTTTAATATTTAAAGCTAAAAAGATCTTTAAATATATGATATAAGAAAAATATATTCTAAACAAGAAAAGGCAAAATAAAATCACATTAGAAAAAAAATTGAAATTTTTGCCATCATAACATAACCTAAAGTTTGGCATAAAAGACCTTTTATTTTTTGATATCTTATAGATCAATGCATTTTCTTTAGTAATTCTGTGATATTCATTCATTTTAAAATAATTGAATTATTAAAATATTTTATAGTGTTCAAATAATCGAATTGTCTACTATTTAAGATAAACATTGAATTTTTTTAATTTTATCTTTTATTATCGAATAAATGAATTATATGAGTATTGAAAGTTAATATAATCGTTATTAATTTTTGAAGTTTGAAAATAATAAAAAAAAAAAAAAACTAATTTATGCCTTAAACTTTGCATAAAATGACGCACCATTTATTTTTTGATATCTAGTATCTCAAATACGAAACTAGACTAGAAGTTCAAATAATAAACGTTTGATGCGAAATTGCGAAAATGCCTGCATAGTGTCCACTTATTCCTCACGATGACGAAATCACCACTTGATTGTTACTTCCTCTGTAAGTTTGATTTTGCATGAAACTTTAAAAATTATGAAAGATTTTTAAATTTTGTGATTTAAAATATATATAAAATTTATTAAAATATTTTTTAATTTTGTAAGTTTAAATATTTCGAAAATAATCTTTTTATCTTTATGAGACAATGGTAAGGTTTGCGTATATTTTATCCTCTCCAGATTTTACTTTGCGAGATTCACTGGGTATCTCGTTGCTGTTTTGTAATTGTAAACATGTCAAATTTAAGGTCTGCGTACATTCTACCCTTCCCAAATTCCACTTGTGGGATTTCACTGGATATGTTATTGTTGTTGTTGCTAAAAAGAAAAAAAATGGCCCTTTTAAAATAGATGAAAAAGAAAATAAATTAATTAAAATAAATAGTGCATTTATGAAAAATTGCTTCAATAAATTCACATTCTGTCATGGCAAAACTGAATATTTTAAAATACTCTCTTTAGCCCATTTTATATAACATTCTTTTCTTTTTTAGGTCGTCTAAAAAAGAATATCACCTAAATATAGTATAACTAGAAAATATTTAACTTTAAAATTTTTTTCACTTTTAATGAAATAATTTTCAACTCAACAAATATCAAAATTTATTTTAGACCACAACTTTTATTAAAAAAAATTAAATATGGTGCCAAATCAAATAACACCAAAAATATTTTTTTATTTTTAAATTTTTCGTGTTAGACTGATTGATTCGATAGAATAAGTCTTAACTCCTACGTTTGTGTGTGGGAAAGAGTTGACGAAGCTGATGCCAGTCGCGTTAATGGGCCGGTCGCGGTCTTCTAATAAAATCTCGTGGGCCCATTACATTTTGAGACTATTCATTTTTATTTTTATTTTCAATTCTTTCTTGTGAGATAAGTGTCGTCGTCAGCTTCTATAAATAGAGCTCTTTTGAGATATTGTTAACAAAAAATAAATTACAACATTCCTGTCTAATCTAGGGTTTTAAAAGCAAATCGATTGAAGATGTCACTTGCCAAGGCTAAGGAAATCGTTTCTGGCAATCCAGTTGTGGTCTTCAGGTAATTACCTCTGTATTTCTGTATTTTGTAATGTAAAATGCGAAGTTGTTATTGTGTGATCTGAAATGGTCGCCAATTGAATTCGCAGCAAGACGTACTGTCCTTTCTGCGTTAGCGTCAAGGATTTGTTGTCTAAGCTCGGTGCTTCTTTCAAGGCTGTTGAGTTAGATACTGAAAGTAAGGCCTCTGTTTCCGATTACCGATCACAGTTGTTTTGATCTTAATTAAGCCAATTCAGTTTCGGTTTTTTTTTATTTGATCAAATAGAGATAACACGATCTATTCGCTTTTCGTTCTTACTGGAGTACTTTTTTGTAAATTGAACTTTGTATTGTCTTGCTGGCCAATAAAATACAGTTGCAATTGTGTTTTTGTGTTTGTTTAAGGGATGGTAGCAGTCACAGTTAACTCCAATTCGATCTATTAAGTTTATGTGTACCATGATAAAGAATATATCCCTCCAATTCGATCTATTAAGTTCGATTTCATGTTTTAACTATGTCAGAGAAGTAACGTCTTATTGATTGTAGCGAAATTTGGTGCATTTTCCTTTAGTTATGTACATCTATCATTGATTTATTCTACATTTGGCTAGGTACAGGTAATTGGGGAAGGCTGTTAGTTAATAGCAGTAATGTTGTTGAAATAACTTGCTCCTTCAATAGTCAATGTAGTTGTATTTTCTCTGATAGATAACGTTTTTCAACTTACATATGTTTTTTCTCCATAGTTTCTAACGACTTGCATTCTTCAGCGTAAAGTGAAAGTGAATTTACTCTCAAAAGCCTTACGAGTACTTTAGTCTATTGTTGAAGTTTTCTTTGTGTTATTTCTTGATTATGTAGAGGATGGAAGTGAGATTCAGGCAGCACTGGCTGAGTGGACTGGTCAGCGAACTGTGCCAAACGTCTTCATCGGCGGGAAGCACATTGGTGGCTGTGACAGTATGGACCTCCACTTTTTCCTCCCTTTTTTTTTTATTAATGTTAGAGTTCCTAGACAACTATCATAACAAGACACACTTCGGAATGGATCTTTTTGGATTTATGCTGAAGTAAATTTTCTTTATTCTCATTTGCAGCCACAACTGCCCTGCACGGGGAAGGGAAGCTCGTTCCTCTGCTAACCGAGGCTGGAGCACTTGCTAAATCTGCTACAGCTTAGAGGACAACATAATCGGTTATTTTATGAATCAATCTTGTGAACTTTGTCTACCAAAAATAAAGTGATTTATGTTTTCTGTAGTTAAGTGGTTATGTGAATGCTATTTTGTGCTTCAAAGAAGAAAGTTGAACGCGTAATAGTGCATATGAAAATTTTCTGAAGCCTCACTTATTCTTTTTCGTTATGGATGTTCTGTGTCAACGGTTAACTTCAATTTGAATGCTACTGATGGCTTCCAGCAATGACGCCCAAGCCATATCCAGGGCTTGCGCAAACGGATGCCAAAGCCTCAGTGATTTTCTTGCTAATTTATGGTAGCGAAGAGGATGTTTTATCAACCCCCGCTACTATCCATTCATCAGAGTTTGTTTTTCAAGACATAATTTTAAATGAAACAAAAAATGAGTCACCAAATGAACCTAGAGAAAAACAGATCAAATTATTGAGATACATAGACCTGAATTATGGATACAGTAAATTTGATTTTGTTGTAACCAGTTGTGACAAAACTCGAGCAAACTAATCATATAATTTCACTTCGGTCAATTTGTCTTGACCCCCAGAAAAATGAGGCAAGACCTAAGTTTCCATGTCCAAGTCCGAGCTGAATAAAGTGGGAGTGGGGAAAGATAAACAGTGATTTATGGTAATTTAACCGTGCAGTAGGTAACGTAGCCATCAGTTCGAAAAGCAAAAAATGAAGCTTCACCTTCGTATATAAATCCAATCAAATTCGTAGACAATTGAGTTCGTAAGCTTTTGCCTGACAGAAAGGTATACAACTTTGAAATTAGTTGAACTTTGTGTCCGGAAAATATTAATCTACTGCTGATCATCATGGCATGATTGTGGAGAAGCTGCAGATAAAGAGATGTTTCCTTCGTACTTCACAAGATAGCTGGCTGCTGATTTAAGTCAATCCATCCGTCACTCTTAAACAACATTAGAGGAACATGAGACAGCTTGGCTTCAAAAGTGACCAACTGAGATGATAATTTCTTCGACAATGCTATGATTGGGGGGACCAGCGCCATAACACATACTGTTTAAGTCTGACAAGTAATGCAAATATCCCATAGCATGGAATGTGCAGTAAAGCCACCAATAAATACCTGCCCCAAAATCAACAGAGAAACAATTTAGCTATGCAAGAAATAAGTTTGCCTGTATGTCGAAGATTACAGACCAGCAAGAACAAGACAGTTTTTGGCGCTTGAGTTTTCAAAGGAAAATGAGAAAACTGTTCAAGACGAGATTTAGAAATGAGAAGCCTTGACACTGGCTATTATGAAGTCTAAGAAACCAAATGTTACAATTTTTTTGTACGAAGGATTAGTACTTTTATCATATATGTGTACCATGATAAAGAATATATCCTAAAAGAACACATACCACACAGGAGCATATTTTAATGATAAGTCAAGAAAGGGGTACGGCCACCTGAAAGAAACAAACAGAGAAGGGTACATCCAGTTAGAGAAATGAGATGCATTCATTAAATCATAAACAAACTGAGATGAAGCTTACCACATTGATTCACAGGCATGAACAATCCACTGGAAGATGACATAAACACCAGTCCATATGACAAAGTAACAAATCCGGAACAAAGGGAACCACTGGAAGAAGAACTTGAAAGTTAATGATATTTTCACAAGAACAGGGAAGAAGTAAATAACACTAGCATTTACCAAGGAATTCAGAGCTGCATCACCAAGGAGCAGGACAGCGTTTAGAGAATGCGTAACAACAGTGAACTGGAACGAAAGAGAAATATTGTTCAACTTCATAAAGGGCCAGAAGATCGAGAGAGACTAACAGAATTAGAATGATATGACTCACTCACTTTATATTTGGGGTAAACCAAATATTTGACATACTTTTCTGAGTTTGTTAATGCAACTTCAATGATGTTCAAGGATAGTGAAAATAGCTCAAATTTAAACCAAGAAGTGATGGTTTTCCTAGCAAATCAATTTTACGACTACTAATATATTGAAACTATTGCAATTAATATAATATGCAAGAAATTAACTTAGTTTCAGCATTTTTTCACATAAAAGACCTAAGGTACCAATAAGAACATGGGGAAGATGGACAATGAGATTTGAAGATATAACATCCTAAACCTTAATTAGAAAGAAGAAATATGTTTAAGAACATGATGAGAGGGGGATCCCAATGACAACTGACAACAATGGCATAGAGGAATTTGCAGCAAGTAAACTAAAGGTAGTCAACTGTCTGCCCGGATAACATATTTATCAACTAGCTCCGTGAAACTATCCCAGAAAATAATGCCATAACATCTTAGAAGTGGTCACTGCCCCTAGAAAACAAAGAGAGGACAGCATGATGTATATGATGAATAACCAAATCATTATTTTCTCTGTCTTGCTCAGCTCCAAATACATGTAACAACTGGGAAAATCAGAGAAAAGAAACCATTTAGGTCTATGTGCTCTAGAAATAGTAGACCAGAGAAGACTGGATAAGAAAATCAAGCCGCCTCCTCCTGACCCAATGAAACTCACAAGAACCATTTAGGTCTATGTGCTGTAGAAATAGTAGACCTGAGAAGACTGGATAAGAAAATCAAGCCACCTCCTCCTGACCCAATGAAACACACAAGAACACCGACAGCAGCATCAATAAGAAGAGTGCCCGAGAGAAAGAGCAGCTATGCATGTTGAAGTGCTTCATCTTTTCGCTTGGAAATTTAGAAAGGACTGTATCATAATGTCTAATTCAGTCATCAAACCATGTTTCTAAAACATTCATGACCAGAAAGCAAACAACATAATAATTAGCTGCACTGGCATAAGCGGTCACATTAGAGAGAAAAAGGTGGTCCTGAACGAAAAAATTGTACGAGTGCTTCTTTTAACAAAAGTTGGACATAACAAGGCTGCCACTGCAACTCATGGCTATGTGTCACAAAATAAAGCCAAATATCTCAAATCAAGTTTTAGAACTTTAGCAGCTGATATTAAGCACCCAAGAGAAACAAAGAGCGGAACCAGAGAGATCCTTGAAATATTAGATACTTACAATGTTAAATTCGTAGTTTTTGAGCGTAAGAAATGGGAAGATCACAAACCAGTAAACCGAGTCAGTAAGCATCACTGCTCCAGCAGCCATCTGTAGAGAAAAGGCGGGCCAAAGGAATTATTTGAATTACACAATCTACATGAAACTTCCTGGAACTTCTAACAAAAAGTACTTTGTAACAGTAGGTGCGGAAATTCTCTTTTGGAAAAATATATATGTTAAGGATTGATTACA
This sequence comes from Solanum virginianum, assembly GCA_000787875.1. NCBI lineage: Eukaryota > Viridiplantae > Streptophyta > Magnoliopsida > Solanales > Solanaceae > Solanum > Solanum virginianum. The sequence continues at coordinate 5,551 of DF360186.1, read as the reverse complement.
AGTGGAGTCATTATATTTCACAAGCATTAACCAGTGGGAGGATGTTCTCAAAATTACAAGAGAACATGCATAAGCAGGTAGAATAAAACTACAGTAGTGTCTACTTTCTACCGATTAGAAACCTGGTTTGGGTCCTCTAAGAAGAATCCCATACCTGGAAAAGAATCTGGAAGAGGTAGCCACATTGTCCAACAATTTCAGGAACAAGAAGCATTCCCTTGTAATCCTTATTGTTCACTCTCTTGACGCCATTCATATAGTCTGTACATGCAAGGGACTCCAGTAACCCTTGCTCCACATCCATCTGAATTTTGCTGACACCGCAGTTTGTTTTTTTATAACGGTAACAACCATAGATGGAAAGTCCTGATCCAATCTACAGTTACAAAAGCACGACGTTAGGGAAAAGATATTTCAGTAGCAGCATACGCAACCCAGATTAAAGGATATCTATGTAGCATGCAATCACATGCACATATATTTACCAGGTCGAACACATAGACTATGTACTAATACAGTTAGAAAATGATATGAATTCAAGGAAGTAAACTGGAACTAACATACATACCCAGAAATAGATGGTGGTCAAAACAAATGTCCACCTGCAGAGTGCCAAACATCGTGAGAAAGAGAGGCACTTCATTTTATAGCACATAGTGTATTTCTTTCCCTAGGTAAAGCAATAAAGCTTATATATTATATGCATATGAGATACAAACGATGCAAGTCATAATAGGAAACCTTCCAACCAAAAAAAAAACACTCTCGACCTTACTTATTTAAAAACATATCATATACGGTCCTGAACATTGAACCTATATAGTGCTACCTACTTACAAGCATTATAAACAGGAATACTTACTGAGTATAATAGTAAAATAAGTCACCTCCATGGACAATAAAATCAGAGACAATCAACAGTGTGAGTAAAGCAAGTGAAAAAACTCGGAAAGCCGCCAAAAGAATTGGGCTTATTCCTTCCACACATGGTCTCCAAGCTTTGTCAAAATACAAAAGCCAAGACCTTTTCTGGCAATCCTCTCTTCTAGCAGATTCTGGAATGACATTAACTGATCGTTCATACTTCCACAAAATGATCACTGATATAACTGTTGGTGTCAAGACCCATATTGCACAAAGCAAGAACCTCCAGTTCAACCCAGATCAGTAGTATCAGCAGTTGTCTGGAGCTGCATCCTGCTGCAGACACGTGGTATTAAACTTTTCTGCATATTAGCTAAATATTTATAAAATATCACAACGTATAAATCATAATGTTGCATATTAGCTAAATATTTATAAAATATCACAACGTATAAATCATAGTGTTACATTTGTAAATGGTTTTACGTAGTTTTACAATGATATTTATGGTATATTCCAATCAGACATCAAATAGTAGCAGAGTATGTGCACTGCTAATAGTAGAATTTTTTTTCTCCCTATTTTCCCTTTTGAAAATTATTTTTTGTACTTCTGACTTCAGAAACACAACAGCGTTTCAAATGAGGCAATCTCAATGTTCAATTAAAAATGACTTAAATCTCAGGCAAGATCATGGAGATTTCTGTTAGGTCATAGATATATCTCTGAGGGACATTAAAAGTATTAATTCATATTTGCTGCATCTAGAATTTTGATTCTGTTAGGTACAGATCATTACCTAATATCAGTTCATTCCATATATGATTTCACCTAATCAATAAAGTTACCTCGCCACAGTAGACATGTATAGATTATCAATGAAGTTACTGCTACTTGAAAACATCAAACGAGCGCGCGTGATCCCGAATTCTTCATTCTACTGCTACTTCGAATATCATCAAGTATCTGCTATAGTCCTATATGTGACTACATTCCATCAATCGATGCAAATTTTAGAAAAAAGTATCGATACTTTCCATTAAGAACAGGACCAAATTATCACTTGCTTATTACATCTCCGAGTACGAAAAAAGAAGTACTAAAGATCTTATACGTCCGAATCGAACATTCAACAAACCTAAAACACAAAACAAATGCAGGCATTCAAATTACACTTTCCGTCATCACAAAAATGAAAAACTTTCGTTTTATGGAAGTAACAGTAAAAAAAACTCGGCGATGAAAATGAAGAACGATAAGCACTCACCTGCCAAATCGCAGGGCGTGTGTGTCGGAGGGCCGGGGGAGAGAGAGACAGAGTTAGAGAGAGAAAATATGCAAATCACATGCGCCGTGCAGATAGCCGAGTGGAATGGATTTTACTTGCTTTTTCTATTTTTTGCTTCATGAAAATGGAATAAAAAAGGAGGAAAAAAAAGAAAGAGGATTCGTTCTGTTGAATTCAATCGCAACACGCAAGTACTATTACGACGAAATTAATATAATAGACTATTCGTTTTCCTTATTTATAGTAATATTAAAAATCTATATTTAAATTTTTATTTTTTAGCTTAGAAAAACTAAAAAAATCATTTATATATTATATATAATTCAGAAGTTGGGGCAGCGTGCGGGCCAATAAAAAACTTAATTCAAAAAATGCATACTGAGAATATAAGAATATTGAGATGAATATGTGTATACATTATGTTAAATTTAGAATTACATGAAAGGGTATGGGTAGATCAAAAAATTATTTAGGAGATGTAATTAGATGGATATGGCTTAGCTTCATATGCTGAGTACATGATCTTATATATATATATATATCTTTTTTTCTTTTATTTGAGATAAATTTTTAAGTGGAGGATCTTTTGAAAATAATTTGTCTGTCTTCATGAGATAATGATAAGACCCGCCCTCTTCAAATTCCAGATGTAAAATTTTACTAGTTATATAATTGTTATATTAAATATATCTAATTCATTTCCTAGTGAGTGAAATGACTTATAATAGTTAAGAGTGATATAATAAAATTATTGACTTTATTATTATTTCTTAAAACTAGTTTTTGAATCCTGTATTGCACGGGCTCAATAGATGTTTTAATAGCTATCGCAAAATTAACTAGATACGTTATTGTAGTTTCATAGTTGCAGTAGATGAAGAAATAACTAAATAGTAATTAACAGAAATGACACAGTAAAATTAAGCAGTCATTTTAATAGTCACCGTAACATTAAGCAAACAAGGTGTAGTCACCTGCCTGCTTCAAGCAACTGCAGCAGGTAGCTGAAATGTTCAGCTGTAAGCAGTAATTTAAATAATAATGAATAGAAATATCATAGTAAATTTGTGCAGACACTTTAATAGTCACTCCAAAATTAAGTAGATCAGTTATTAAAATTTCATAATTGCAGTTGATGAAGAAATACTTAAATAATGCTTAATAGAAATGTCATAAAAATATTGTCATTATTGAGATTCAATCTCGAAAATTTGAATTTAAGATGTCGGGCTAGGATCATCAAGCCAAGCAATAATTGTCCGCTTCAGTTGCCTGCTTGAAGTAACTTAAGCAGATAGCTCAAGCAGAGACGACAACCCTAAGCTCCTCAAATAAGCGGTTTATTATATATAGGAAAATATGTCAAATTAAACATAAATGGAGGGAATATAATTGACATCTATTTTATTTTTTTAAAACTTTATCCAACTTTTGATATCCACATTAAAGTCTAATAAAATATAAGTCTACGTCTAAAAATACCCTTCTACTACCATCGATTGACTTCTATAATTTTTATCCCCTTTGCTAATAATAGTTATTCAATATTAACTTGACACATGATTAAGAAGTAATAAAAATATGATTAGTTTTATCAAATTATCATTTAAATATAATAAATACAATATTTTAAAAAATATAATGAAAAAATTGCATAAAAATAAATTAAAAATTAATTACAAAATATCCTGCAGGTCCCGCACAGAATCGGGCCACATAGGTCGATAGACAAAAATGTGATTCACGTTCTAGATTAACAGTAATAATGACAATAATTTCTTCTGTCTATGATTTTTTATTTCAGTTGTATATATATTGAACGTATAATAGGCGTAACATTTTTCTTACAAATATAATTGATCCATTCCGATAACATTATCTTTTATGGGCATTAGTTGTTTTTTTATTACTTTTTTCGATCTTAATTTAATTTTTAAGTATATTAAAATTAGTGATTTTTAAATAATTAAGAATTTTTTTTAAAATTTTTATTTTTAGCATTAATCATTCTAAATTAAGAGAGATATATATATATATATATATATATATATATATATATATATATATATATATATATAATTATTTATAAATAATATATTAGTTTTAGTAATACTTTTAATTAATTTTTTTAGAATTATGCAAAATCTAATTATGACAATTAAAATGAAATGGGAGAGTATATAATTAATTACTCTGTAAATAATATGATGGTGCCAAAATTCGACACGTTTACTAATATCTTCTATTTGAAATATGTGGCAATCATTGAATATCATGATAATTACGGAGACTAAGGACACATTTGGAAGGGAGGAAATTTATTATTCAGTTTTCAGGTTTAATCGAATAATTTAAATAAAAAATTAGATTACTTAAAAATAATTTTTATAACCGAAAATTCAAAATGACATAAGTAATTTTTTATTTTTCCAATTTTTCTCAATACACCTTATTTTCATACATATCCTTATACGCATCTCACAATCGTAGCTTTACATAATTTATCTAAAATATTACTTTACATAGTCTCATGCAATAATATTGATCTAATCAGTACTCTATTAAATTTATAATTTAGTTTTAATGGTATTATATTTATCACACAAGATTATAGAGGTAAATTTTTATTTTATCCATGTCGTCCAATATGATGTGTGTTATTATCATCATCATCAATGTCTCCATTCCCCTAGATTATAGAACCAAAATACTTGAATCTATCTCTGTTGAAAATAATTTGTGTGTCAAGCCTTGCTTCCATGTCTGCCTTATCCATCACAATATTGAATTTGCGCTCCAAATATTCTATTTTGATCTTACTTAATTTAAACTCTTTAGCCTCTAAAATTCATTTCCACAATTTTAACTTAATATAAACTCCATCGTACATCTCATCAATCAGTATTGCGTCAGCCATAAAAAATATGCACCACGATACTTCATCTTAAATATCTTGGATCTATATATTGAACATCAAAAATAAAATAAAAATAGAGTAACTATTGATCCATGTACACTTCATCTGCATAAAAAAAGTCTTCTGAATCTCCTCCCATAATTTTTACCCTTGTTACAACTCATTTGTAACATATATTTTATCGCCCTAATGTAGGCTATCCATAAACATCTTCTCCCCAAAACATCTACAAGACTTCCTTCAAAATTTTATCATAGGCCTTCTAAAAATAAAAAAATAAAATTGCAATTGCTAACCATGTATTTCTTTTTGAGCGTATGAACCTGAAATAGAAATAAGGCAAATTGTAGCCTGTTTGACCAAGCTTATTTCTCCCCAAAAGTACTTATTTTTTTCAATAAGTACTTATTTAAAAAAAAGTGAGGTGTTTGGCCAACCTTTTGGAGAAAAAAAAGTACTTTTATGGAGTAGCAGCAGCAGTT
>DF360187.1:52591-63166 GCA_000787875.1 Solanum virginianum | reverse complement strand
TTAGTACGTTTGAATGTACTAAGTATGTAGGATGTAATGCAACAATAGATATGCAACATAGGAAAAATACAATATCATAGGCAATGGATAACATAGCAACAATATGGCATGAATGAAAGATGCTTGAAGTAAGCCATTCTTATATAAAATAAAATACATGTGTAGCAAGTGACCATAAATATAGAATATCCAAGGCCTACCACCCCCTTGGAGAGGCAAATGAGGTACAAACCCCTAAATATGGTTAACGAGGTACAAACCCCTCAAAATGGTTATATGGGCCTACTACCCCCCGTACTATACAACCAAGGTACAAACCCCTCAATACAATTAATAAGGTATATGAAACGACCCCAAAAAATGCCCAAAAATGTTCGTCGGATGCCCAGAATTATAATATTCTTATATCTCAAAATTCATGTGCGATATCAAAATTTTGACTTCATATTCTTGTTCAGGGGGTCAAAATAAGGGGAAAAAAGGTCCCACCCTGATTTTTAGAGCAAACGATTAGCAATTTTAATTTTTCAAGTGAGGATTTCCAGAGAGCTTTTTGCGCCCCTGGCGCGATACACCAAGGGCACATAGATGAAGCAATTTATTCTTGCATCTTGTCCATGATGCAGACATCCATACTTTTCTGCCCAGTTATTTTTCTTGTGGTCCAAGACTTTGAAGTCTTGGGCTTAATTGTCCCCAAACGTAAAAATACCCATACTTAACCATTTTTCACCCACATATCATTCTAAACATTCCCCAATACTCATTCAAACACTTAGCTAATATTTTATCTCCTAAACTCAAGTCTCAAAAACCTCTTCGAATCTATGGATTTCCTCTCAATCTTCGAGTCCCCATCTCCAATGTTCATTAAGTTCATCTCCAAAGCTAAGGTATATGGGTTTCTTTCATGGGTTACTTTCACCCATGATACCCAAGATTCCGTTTACTCTAATTTACATAATTTAAAGTTCATTTACAATTGGGTCTATCATATTATGAAAATCACTGCACACTATGTTGAAGCTCATGAAATTGGGACTATTTTTCTATGTTTTGAGATATGAAACCAAGCTCTATTTTAAAATTTGGTGAAAGGTTTTAATGTAAATTGCTTGAGGATATAACCAAGTATCTATTGAAGGTTTTAGATTGAATTTTCTATCATGATTTAACTCTTGAATTGCATGGTTTTACACTAGCACTACACAACCTCTAAGTGTTTGATAAATATCCGAGTATGGTTTCTTGAGAAATTGAAGGTCCAATCATGTCTTATAAGATGAATGGCTATTTGATGATGGTATGATAATGATATAATTAAATGAATGCATATATATGATGCTCTCTATGTAGTGTTGAAATGTGACCATGCCCTACCCGGGGTGCTCTCTATGTAGTGTTGAAATGTTACCATGCCCTACCCAGGGGTTGTGCATCGGGTAACCTTGTTAGGGGTTTGTACCCATCAACCTATCAGGGGGTTTGTATTCTGGCACCAAGGGTGGCAGGGTGAGACGATCAACCAACATTGTTAGGGGTTTGTACCCATTAACCTATCGGGGGTTTGTACTTTTGCACCAAGGGTTGTAGGGTGCGACCATCCACCAACCTTGTTAGGGGTTTGTACCCATCAACCTATCTAGGGTTTGTACTTCGGCACTAAGGGTGGTAGGGTGCGATGATCCACCAACCTATTGATGGGGTTTGTACGTCAATCACTAAGGGTGGTAGGGTGTGATGATCCACTAATAGTTAATGGTCTCTTTTTACACATATGTTATATTCTATGTAAGTATGTTTTACTTAAGCATTAATCATGCATGTCACATTGCTACTATGTTATCTATTTCTTATCTCTATGCATTTTGATTATGATGCGACTTATCTCTTGTTGCATTGCATCCTACATACTTAGCACATTCAAATGTACTAACGCATACTCTTGCCTACATGATATCACCATGTAGGAACCGGTGCACAAGTTGATCATCCTCCTCCTCAATGTGGCTAGTTCGGTACTACTCAATCTAGTTGGTGAGTCTTCCACTTTGGAGACCTTAATCTAAGTTTCTCTTATTATGTATTGAGACACTTTTCTTTATCGTTTACTTTAGCTATGAGGGTGAGCCCAGTTAGTTGTCTTAGCCCCCGCTCTATCGATGTAGTAAAGGTTTTGTTGGACATGCTATGTGTTTATGATATGAGCTTTGACTCATTTTTCTTTTGATTATGATGTTATGTAAGCTTTCTCCTTAGTCTCATTGCCCTATTTCTACTTTTATATGTCATTTAAATGCTTCCGCGACCAATGATGTGTAATGATAAGATAAGAGGCTTGTTTAGGGTTCCTTCGAGTTTCTTATTCGTTGTGTCACGTCTAAACCCTAGGCTTGGTTTGTCATAGTACAAACCCCTCAATATGGTTATACGGGTCTGCTACCCCCCGTACTAGGCAACCAAGGTACCAACCCCTCGATATGGTTAATTGGGCCTACAACCCCCAGAGCTAGGCTTGGTCAACTCACAAAACTATGGAAGTTCATTATAAAATTAACATATATACAACATACTTTCATTATCATAAAGTCATTTATCTCATATGCCAAGCATTAGGCCTTTAAAAACTCAAGAATCATAATCCGAACATTTTATCAAACATTTGGTGGGTGTACAATGCTAGTGTAAGACCATGCAATGAAAGAGTGAAATCATGGAAGAAATCTTGAAGTAAATCATCACACCAATACTTGGTAACACCATCATACAATATACATCAAAATCCTTCATCAAATCTCAAGTTAGATCCAAGATTCATAGTTGAAAACATGCTAAAATAGTCAAACTTTTACAAAACCCCAACATAGTTCAAAGTCAAATTCATAATAGACCCATATGTAAAATCAACTTTAAAGCATGTAAATTCGATGAAATGGAAGCTTGGGCACCATGAGTGAAAGGACTCAATGGTTGAAACCCACATATCTTTACTATGGAGAATAACTTGATGAAGATTCGAGATGGAGAATTGAAGCTTGAGTGAAATCCTTAGATTCAGATGAGTTTTTGGGACTTGAAATTTGGAGTGAACTATTAGTCTAGGTGTTTAGGTGAGTATTGGGGAATGTCTTAAATGATATGGGGTTGAAAAATGACTAAGTATTGGTGTTTTTACATATAGGAAGACTTAGGCCCAAGACCCCAAGGCCTTAGGCAGCATTTGAAAAAACTGACAGCCAAAATACACTGGTCCGCAATGGGTTTGCTTCGCGGAACCATCGCGCACCTTTCGTTATTTTGCGCAAACTTGGAAAAATCAAAATTTTCTACGGTTGTTCTAAAATTAGGGTTATACCTATTTTCCACTCATTTTTCCCCCAATCAAGAATATGAAGTTGAATTTTCGATATCAGGCACGAATTTTGAGATATATGGAAATTACGATTTCGGGCACTTTCGAGGCACATTTTAGGGCACTTTTGGGGTAATTTCAGTATCTCCCCCTTGGGAACATTCGTCCCCGAATGTCAAAAAAATGTATATGAGAAGAGTAATCATGAAGAGGTCAGCCCCAACAAGAATGCAACAATACACTTAAAACCCCATTTTTCAAAATCTCAACATAAGTGTAAAATCACTATGAACTTTGTCAATATAAACATGAATGCATGCAAATGACTTAGAGGTTGGAACATGAGACATGAAATCACATAGAAGACTTTGAATTCTTAGGCTAGAGTAGGATAGAAGAGATAAAGATATTGTTTTGGGATGTCCGCTTTGGCCTACCATATAGCACTTTTTATTTGTTGATTCTTCCAAAGGACCATAACGGAAGCAACATCCTGGTTCCTTAACCTCTTCACTTGTATATCCAAGATCTCTACTTGTACCTCTTCATATATCAAGTTGTCTTCAACAACTCCCACAACATCAAGAGGCACAATAGCATTAGGGTCACCTATACACTTCCTCAACATAGACACATGGAAGACCGCACTAGGCAATTTCAATTCATAGGCCACCTTACCAATCCTCCTAATCACCCTATAAGGACCTACATATATAGGGCTTAACTTACTCTTCTTACCAAAATTACCCACACCCTTCATGGGTGAATCCTTCAAATAAACCCAATCACCAACTTTGAATTTGAGGTCCCTTCTCTCACATCATGATATCACCATGTAGGAACCGGTGCACAAGTTGATCATCCTCCTCCTCAATGTGGCTAGTTCGGTACTACTCTTCTCTCACATCGGCATAGTACATTTGGCGAATTTCGGCCGTCTGCAACCTTTCTCTAATCATCCTAAGCTTCTCAAGAGCCTCCATAACCAGATCTGGTCCCAACAAAGCCACTTCTCCAACCTCAAACCACCCAACCGGTGACCTACAATGTCTAACATAAAGAGCCTCAAAAGGGGCCATACCGATGCTAAATGATAGCTATTATTATAGGCAAACTCAATCAACGGAAGATGAGCATCCCAACTACCCTTAAGCTCCAATACACAAGCCCTAAGCATATCCACAAGTGTTTTGATAGTTCTTTCGGCTTAGCCATCCGTTTGAGAGTGAAAGGCCATAAAGTTTAACTGTCTTACCAAGACCCTTTGAAAGGACCTCCAAAAATGTGAAGTAAATTGAGCACCGTGATCTGATATGATGGACAAAAGAACCCCATGAAACTTCACCAAGTCATGCTTGTACAACCTAGCATAATCTTCAGCCCCATATGTGGTCTTAATAGGTAGTAAGTGAGTTGATTTCGTCATCCTATCGACCACTACCCAAATAGAATCAAAACCCTTTCTAGTCTTGGGCAACCCAACCACAAAATTTGTATTAATCTCTTCCCACTTCCAAGTAGGAATCTCTTTGTCTTGGGCTAGATGTCCAACTTTGACTTGTTGGCAACTATGACAACCGAATACAAATTTGGCAATGTCTCTCTTCATGCCTCTCCACCAATACATCTCCCTCAAATCTCCATACATCTTAGTAGACCTAGGGTAAATCGAGTAAGAAAAACCATGAGTCTCATCAAGAATCTTTTCTCTCAAGCTATCAACACAAGGCTCACATAAACTACTTGGTATCTAAGAACACCGTCTCTCCCTTGGGAAAAAACCTCTACCTTACCATCTCATCAAGAATCTTTTCCTTCAAGCTATCCGTACAAGGCACACACAACCTACCTTGGTATCTAAGGGCACTATCTCCCCCTTGGGAGAAAACCTCCACCTTACCCTCTTTTACCAATGCCTTCAATTCCAACAAAGCAGGGTCAAGATCTTGCTTAGCTTTCACCTCTTCCACCAATGAAGATTTAGAACCATCAACAACAACAACAACCCTATTATCAACCTCTTCCAACCTAACCCCAATCTAGCTAACCGGTGTACCTCCCGAGCCATCCTTTTGCTACCATCATCAACATGAGCTAGCCTATCCATCGACACCCTACTCAAAGCATCCGCCACCATAGTAGCCTTACTGGGATGATAGTGCACACTCATGTCATAGTCCTTAAAAGGTTCTAACCACCTTCTTTGCCTCAAGTTGAGATCTGTTTGAGTGAAGACATACTAGAGACTCTTATGATCGATGAACATATCAACATGCACCCCATACCATAACGGCTAGGTCGAGATCATAGGTAGGATAGTTCTTTTCATGCACTTTGAGTTTCCTAGAATCATAGGCTATCACCTTATAATTTTGCATCAACACACAACCCAAACCAACTCTAGAAGCATCATAATATAGAACAAATCCTTCTAGCCCTTTTGGTAGTGACAATATAGGAGCGTACATAAGCTTATCTTTCAATGTTTGGAAAGTCTTTTCACACTCATCGGCCCACACAAATTTGGATTTCTTTTGAGTCAACTTGGTCATAGGAGAAGCAATAAAAGAGAACCCATTCACAAACCTCCGATCATAACCTGCTAGCCCAAGAAGCTTCTAATATTTGATGGGTCAATGGTCTAGGATAATTTCTAATCACATCTTATCTACCTTAATACCATCCTATGAGACCACATCACCTAGGAAGGCAGCCTCGTTCAACCAAAATTCACTTCTCTCATACTTGGCATACAACTTCTCCTCCCTCAATCTTTGTAGCACTACCCTCAAACGACCTATATGCTCTTCCTCACTATGTGAATAGATCAAAATATCATCATTGAAGACCACAACAAATGAATCAAGGTCGGGTTTGAGGACCCTATTCATAAGATCCATAAAGATAGGCAGTGCATTGGTCAACCCAAAGGACATCACAACAAACTCATAATGACAATACCTAGTCTGGAAGGCCATCTTAGGAATATCACACTCCCTCACCTTCAATTGATGATACCTGGATCGAAGATCAATCTTAGAAAAGTGGCTAGACCCTTGAAATTGGTCAAACAAATTATCAATTCTTGGAAGAGGATACCTATTTTTGATGGTAACCCTATTAAGTTGTTGGTAGTCAATAAACATTCTAAGAGACCCATCCTTCTTCTTCACAATCAACATGGGTGAACCCCAAGGTGATTGGCTGGGCCTAATAAAACCCTTCTCCAACAAGTCCCTCAATTGTTCCTTTAACTCCTTTAACTCCACTGGGGACATACGGTAAGGGGGAATAGAAATGGGTTGAGTATTGGGGAGGAGGTCTATACCAAAGTCTATCACTTTTGGGAGGAACACGAGGAAGGTCATTAGGAAAGACATCTAGGAACTTATTTACAACTGGAACTGACTCTATAGGAATGACCTTAGAATCCACATCCCTTACGATAAAGACACCCCTTAGAGATCAACGTATGGGCTTTAATGCAAGAGGTGAATCTACCCTTAACCACCACATCATGACTCTCCCACTCAAGAACGAGTTCATTTGGGAATTGGAATTTGACCCTAGGAGTTCTACAATCAATAGAGGCATAGTATGCATGCAACCAATCCATCCCAAGAATGACATCAAAATCAACCATATCCAACTCAACAAGATCAAAAGGCAAAATCTTATGAAAAATGCAAACAAGAAAATTACTATACACCTTTCGAGCAACAATAGATGCACCAATATGAGTAGACACCTCGTAAGACTCATATAACAATTTCAGTTCAACATGAAACTTTTTGGTAACAAAGGGGGTAATAAAAGAAAGAGTGGCACGTGGATCAATTAATGCATACATATCAAAATCAAAGACTTTTAACATATCAGTGATGATATCAGGCACCTCATCATCCCCTTGCCTCTCATGCAAATCATAAAACCAATTGTACTTTGGAGAACGACCTTGTTGACCACCTCTCCCCAAAGGAACCACATTAGCACTCGGACCTTGAGGATGAATATTCTTACCCTTATTACGATTTTGAGGACAATCTATTGCCTTATGCCCCATCTCCCCACAAGCATAACAAGCACAGGTATTCCTCAAGCATGGGCCATCATGACCCTTACCACATTTTGAACACATATCAATAGGACCTATACCACCATCAACTTAGGCCTTCGGGATGTCGTTGGAAAACCTCCTATAGGGGGCATGAGAAGATCCTTGGCCTTGATAAGACCGGCTACCCTTGTGACCTTGAAACTTTCCTTCAAAATGGGCCCTCTTGGCCTCACTACTCCTCCTTTTTCCTCAACTTTTCCTCCTCCATTTATTCGACATAGGTCATCAAATGATACAAATCTAAGATAACCCCAAAAAGTGCCTGAGAATGTGCCTCGAAAGTGCCTGAAATCATAATTTTTATGTATCTCAAAATCCATGCATAATATAAAAAATTTGACTTCATATTCTTGATCGGGGGAAAATTGAGTGGGAAATAGGTATAACCCCAATTTTAGAGTAACAGTAGCAAAATTTAATTTTTTCAAGTTTGCACAAAATAGTGAGGGTGTACAATGGTTCTGCGACGCGGACCCATTGCAGACCAATGTATTTTTGCTGCCAAGTTTTCCAAATGTGGCCTAAGGTCTTCGGGTCTTGGGTCTAATCCTTCCTATGCGTAAAAATACTTATACTAAGTCATTTTTCAACCACATATCATTCAAGACATTCTCTAATAATCTCTTAAACACTTAGACTAATATTTCACTCTAAATTTCAAGTCTCAAAACTCATCCAGATCTAGGGATTTCACTCAAGCTTCAAGTCACTATCTCCAATCTTTATCAAGTTATTCTCCAAAGTCAAGGTATGTGGGTTTCAACTATTGGGTCCTTTTACCCATGGTGCCGAAGCTTCCATTTCATCTAATTTACATGCTTCTAAGTTGATTTTACATATGGGTCTAGTATTATGAATTTGCCTATGAACTATGTTGGGATTTTGTAAAATGTGACTATTTTGGCATGTTTTGAGCCATGAATCTTGGATCTAACTTGAGATTTGATTAAGGGTTTTGATGTATATTATATGATAGTGTTCTAAAGTATTGGTGGGATGATTTACTTCAAGATTTCTTGCATGATTTCACTCTTTAATTGCATGGTTTTACACTAGCATTGTACACCTACCAAGTGTTTGATAAAATGTCTGAATTATGATTCTTGTGTTGTTGAAGACCTAATGCTTGGCATATGAGATATATGACTTTATGATCATGAAAGTATGTTGTATATATGTTAATTTCATGATGAACTTCAATAGTGTTGTGAGTTGACCAAGCCTAGCTCGGGGGTTGTACGCCTGGGTAACCATATCGAGGGGTTGGTGCCTTGGTTGCCTAGTATAGGGGTAGGAGGACTGTATAACCTCATTAACCATATCGAGGGGTTTGTACATTTGTTGCCTAGTACGAGGGGTAGTAGGCCCGTATAACCATATTGAGGGGTTTGTACCTCATTTGCCTGTCCAAGAGGGTGGTAGGCCTTGGATATTCTATATTAATGGTCACTTGCTACACATGTATTTTGTTCTGTATAAGGATAGCTTACTTAAGGCATCCTTAATTCATGCCATATTGTTACTACAGTATTAATTGCCTATGATATTGCCTTTTGCCTATGTTGCCTATCTATTATTCCATTGCATTCTACATACTTAATATAGTCAAATGTAGTAACAATACTCTATGCATAAATGATGTTACCATGTAAGAACCGTGATGTGTTTTCATAATACAACATATTTAGTGCCTAAAACAAGGGATTTTGTGAGTTCTCAAAGCAAACTTTTACTATTTTGATGTGGTTTTTAAGTTAATCTTTCAGAAAAGTTAGGTTGACATTATTTTGAAGAAAGGTTACAAATTTTGCTGAAGCACAGGCCATACGAGCCTACCTACGAGTCGTAGCTTATACTACAACTCGTAGATTATCCCGTTGCAAGAATCAAAGACCAAAAATCAAAAATCTGCCAAGTGAAGGTCACTCTTATGAATCTAGCCGATGAGTCATAAGACACTCTATGACTTGTACAGGTGGACTTGTAGCAAGAATTAGAGAGCCAAAATATTGGACCAAAAAACTGAAGACCAAGACTATGAGATCAACACATGAGTCGTAGCCCAAGTAATGACTCATACCTATGGGTCGTACCAATTCAGTCCAAGATGCCAAGATCTTGATATAAGACCCTGACTATGACTCATAGGTTCCCTTACAAGTCATAACTGCTAAACTTATCAGCTGCCAACTGTCTTTTCTGTGCAAATTTTAGGGTTATTTTGCACATACTATATATAGTTTAAGTTTTGGTTATTTTGTAGGGGTGACCAGAGACACTACTCCAAGATATTTTTGAAGTTTTTCTTAGGTTTTAGAGTAGTTTATTTGTTCTTTCTTGAAAAACTCATTTTGGAAAATTGCAAATCTTTCTTTGTACACATTGTTGATCAATCAAGCTTGTGGGTTTGCAACTTATGGTGCCTATTTTCGTCATTGTTATTGGTGAAACTCTCAACTATGTCTCTTATTTGCATTTTTGTGTGTTTTGCTTCAGCCATGAGTAGCTAAGCACCTAGAACTTGGGGTTATGGGAACCATGGGTAGTTGACTTGAAATGACATAGGTTTTGTGCATATTTATGATTAGTGTTTTCATGTATTATTTATTTCCCTTCATGATTAATGTTGTTTGGTGGTGGCCAACACCAAACCCTTCCTATCATCACGATTCCGACCAAGGTGGTGACGAATAGGAATAAGGAAGTAGATGATAGGATTCTTGATGTGTTCCCATCTAATCGACCAAACCTGACCAAGGGGAGGTTGACTGGGACAATAGGTAATAGTTAGTTGGCAAGCCATGGTAGCTGATCAAGCGCCTTGGTGAAATTTGACCTTCACCTTCACAAAAGGGCTGGAAGAACCTAAGTTACCATCATACATGTGATTCACTAATCATTGTTATGTTATCTTGGATAATTGAGTCAGCAAACCATGGGGAACACAATTCCTAATTTGTTCCCAAAATTGAGCATTTTTCCATATTCTAGTTAGTATTTATTTTATATTGTTTTTGAATCACAAAAAAAAACCCATATTTAGAGATTTTTGTTATAGATACTAGAAATGATTAGTAGTGAAATCCTGTAGTCAAGCCCTGTATTT
>DF360187.1:33574-52549 GCA_000787875.1 Solanum virginianum | reverse complement strand
TGAAATCCTGTAGTCAAGCCCTGTATTCCCTGTGGATTCAACCCTAACCTCAGTTAGGTTAATTACTGATAGAGACTATTTTCTTATTGGAGTGTGACCATAATCATAAAATTATGGTGTCATTGCCAGGGAATACAACTAGGTGTGATTTGATTTCACTATTAGTTAATCCTACTGTTAATTTCTAGATTCTCTTGTATTTTAATTTTTTTGTTATTTTTGTTAGTTAATTTTTAGGTGCAGGTTAGCTGGCACCATGACTGAACGAAAGCTCTATATCACTGGAGACCTGCTGGAAACATTCAAAAGGTGTGTCCTCTTTTATGGGCAAGAGTCTGAAAACCCCTAAACCCACTTGCAACAATTCACGTCCACCCTCAGGGAGGTACTCGGGACAGGGCATCCTGCTTTGAATGTTATATCTCTCCAGATGTTTCCCATGACCCTAAGAGCCGATGCATCAGAATGGTGGTCCATACTCCCACTAGATGTATGCTCAGATTGGGGAGAGGTGCGAAGGGTTTTCCTCATGCATTTCTACAAAAGACCTAACAAACAGAAAGTTTTGGATAATATTTGCAACTTCAAGCGAGTGCCAGGAGAACATTTGGTGGTGGCTTGGGGGAGATACAAGCAATTCTTGGTAACAAGCCAGAATCATGGTTTGACTGATGATGAATTGGTGGCTAGCTTCTACCGAGCATTGACCTTCGAGCAACAAGGGCAGGCTGACATATTGTTTGGAGGGGCTTGTTGGGAGTTCTTAAGACAATCTTTTAATGAGATCACTAAGAGCATGGACAAGTTATCTAAAATTGCCCAAGTATACCAACCCCTTCACGGGAAAGCTTGCCCAACCACTAGTGCATTTAAGGGAGCCGCTAACGAATCCAAAAGCAAAAATGTGGCATATTTGACAAGGTTACCCCACCAACATTGTATTACTAATAAACTGACCTGGATTGAGCATATGCTAGAATAAGTCCTAATCAAGGTGAATGAGTAAGATGATATTATCAGGGAGATAAAGTTTGACATCCTCAAATATAATTACAAAGTGGAACAACAAACCATATCGATGCAAAGTCTAGGTGATAGGATTGAGAAACTCGCTAAGAAACTAGAGGCAGTTCAAGATGAACAAAGGAGAAGTAGAAGAAGAAGTGTGGAGCTCATGAGGAAGTTTAAGTACTCATGAATGACTAAGTTGAGCCACGACGTTAAATAAGGCACTTCTTGGGAGGCAACCCAAGCATCTTTTGAGTGTTGTTTGATTTTAAATATGTTATCATATTTTAATTGTTGATTAGTAAGTTAATATGTATTTGAAATTGTTGAGACTTTGAACCAGTTGCATCAATCGATATTTGGTGTATCATAAGTAATGGGCTGAAGGAACAAATCAAGAGCTGAAGAATGGATAAATCATGCTGTGAAACAGCTTCTATGAGTAGGCTTGCGAGTCGTAGTTAATGTTACAACTCGTAGTCATGCCTCGTAGAGAGAAATAATGAGTATCAAGAAGTGGTACCAATATTACGAGCCAATCTTACCATTTGTAGGACCCCCTACGAGTCGTAAGTGGGGTTCGTAGTGCTCAGGTATGAAACTAAAATTTTTCCCAAGTGTTAGGTCTACTACGAGATTGGTACCTACAAGTCTTAAGCCATTATATGACTCGTAGTCGATGTCTCATAAAGACAAATCTGTGGAAGTTCAAAGGACAAGCCGTTAGAAATATGAAGAGACAAACGTCTCTTGACTCTTCATATTCCTTTGGAAAGTGTTCCCTTTTAGTTTATAATCTTCTCCCACCATTCCCTTTCACTAGTTAATGCATGCTTAAATCTTTCACCCACTAATATCCCCCAGCAAGCCAAGTGTGCACTAACGCACTCATCTGGTCTTTCTTCTCCTGTTTATTCATTCGTTCACCTAGTAAGTTCTCATAGTTAAATTCTTCTTATCAAAAATCCTTGCTTTATGGATGAGTGAATGAAAGCCTTGAAATCATGATTAGTATAACCATGCAAAAGTGCTTGCGATAGTAAGGAACATGAGTTATATAATTGTTTATATTTCTGAAAAAGGTAGAGTCTGGAATGTTGTTCATGATTGGTGAATTTGTTATCTAATATTATGACCATGTACATGTGTTGCTTATTTTATGGATCATAATGAACCTTGTGTGGGTTGAAATTGTTGAGTTTGGGGGGTAGTGTAGTGTATTTGCCCATATGCTTTGATGTGATAAAATTTTAGGTGAGTTTTGAACTGCTAAGGAAGAAGTCATACTTTGTTTTGATATGGTAGCTAATAAATGGTACTTATGCTCATTGTTGCACTGCCTATGCTCTTGTGATTGTAACCTTTAATGCCGCTTTGAGCTATTTGTTAATCTTTGTGGAAAGATTAGAGACACCCGTTAGGCTCTCTGTTTTCTACTACGAAGATCCACTACGAGTTGTAGGTTTCTCTACAAGTCGTAGGGCCTTTTGTAGAAGGGGCAATTGTCCAAGGTGCTTGAACTCTTTTTATGCAAGTTTCACCTAAGACTCATAGCACCTGTTATAAGTCATGATGGTGATTTTGTGACCCTGATTTAAATTTTCAAAGCATCTTTGGAACAAGATATGAGTAAAGACTACGACTCGTAGGTCACCCTATGAGTTGTACCTATATCCTGAAACTGCAGCCCTGAACCTAAGACAATGTTTCCAAGAGGACAAAGGGTGGTTGCCCCACCCCCCAGATACCAACCAAGGGATAACAGATATAAGGTTGAGCAGTCAAATAAAGAAACAAAAGTGCACCCTGATCCTGAGTCTAGCATGCCCTTACCACAATCACAATCACCTGGGTACCAAATAGAGGAGATAGCTCTTTCCAATCCGACAAGGAGAGGATAGAGGTATTTGCTAGAGATTTAGTTGCTGAGAGAGCCCGAGCGATGGATGGCAGGACCAATGAATTTGAGGCAAGAGTTCAAAAAAGGCTCGAGGGAGCTAGGCCTGCTGATGTGAGTGCATTCACTGAGAAGTTGGCCAACTTCAAGGCCGATTTATAATAGTAGTTGGCATCCCCTATTCCAGCCCTAGAGATAGCATAGGGAGAAGATGAGGCTTTTGATTTGCTCGCCGACCATCCGGATACCCAAGGGAAGAGGCTCCTTGAGCATACTGACCCATAGCGGGCCCTGAAGAAGCCGCGATTGAAGGAGGAGCCCATATCAGAGTAGGTGGTGCAGGAGTTGATCATGTTGGTGGCTATACAAAGAGAGAGAGAGCACAACACACGCCGCCTGGAGAGGGTACTTCCGACACTGCAGCAGAAGAGCAAAGACAACCCTAGGACCCTGCTGATCAAACCAAGACTGATGCATGAGCACCAATATATTTGACTTGTTTTGACCCCAGTTCTTATCTTGACATTTTGGATACTTTTTTCTCTTTCCAGACAATCTTGTTATTATGTTGACTTTTGGTTGTGTTTTAATCATATTTGTGTTAGATGTTATTTTTACTTCTACTTCGATGTTTAGTTTTGTGCATGTCTTAGGAAGTATAGATAATTTGTAAATGCATAGTAATAATATCTTTAGGCATATATATAGTTCTTAGATTTTCATTAAACTTTTGATGCAAAATTGGGTAACCCTCAAAATTTTGGAGGCTATGATTATTGATGCATTCATACAGTTTTGGAGTATATGGCAATGTTTGTTCTGATATTGTGAGGGTAAGCTGAGACTAAAAGCATGACTTGTGAGTCTATAATTGATTATAGATGCAAATGCCATGTGTGTATAATTATTTTGATGCATTCATGTATCATTGTATGGACTCAAAACTTGTCCTAGTACTCTATGATTGGTTTGGTGAATTGGTTGATTTGAAAGTGATCGTAGGCCTTTGTTCTAGTAGTAAACCCACTTTTGCCTAAATGACCCA
The DNA here is from genome assembly GCA_000787875.1 of Solanum virginianum. NCBI lineage: Eukaryota > Viridiplantae > Streptophyta > Magnoliopsida > Solanales > Solanaceae > Solanum > Solanum virginianum. Next base: position 48,599 of record DF360187.1, on the reverse strand, counting down.
CCAAATGAACTAGTGAATCCCTTGTTCCAAATGTTTGAGCTTCTCATGTACTCATATTGTTTTCTTGACATCTTCCTAACCTCACGTCATTTCTTAAAATACCCTGATGTTGGCCCTGATCTATCCTTGAGCATGTGAACCTTGATTGAGGCTAAAAGACTAAGTTGAGGGTAGCTGCATTAGTGGCCCTGGTTTGAGGCATAGATATTGTGTATTTCACTTTAGGCTAAAAGCCTAAGTTGAGGGTGGCCCTTATTGTGGTAAAGTAATAAAAATGAGATAGTTAGTTGAGGTGAAAAGAAAAAAATAAATAATCATGAGCCGGCTAAAGAAAAAGAAAGAAAAAGAGTGCCTTAAGTAGAAAAGATTAGCAAAAATGAGTTTAAAATGAAGGCACAACTTAATAGTGAAAGAATAAGCCTGGGAAAATCTTAAAAAGGGAGAAATTAGTGAAAGAGTTGGAGTATGAAAGCTAAAAGTGTTGGTAAACACGATTCAAGGATAGCTTGTAGTCACGATTTACCCGAAATATCATACCAAAGCCCCCTGATCCCATGTTACAAGCTAATAAGTCCTAAAGTGATCCCAATTCATTTTTGAACCAAACCGAAATATGAGTATAGGGGCGAGCTTATAGTGTTGGTCATTGTGCATGAATTTCAATTGTGAGAGTGAGAATGCTTCCTCAGTCCCTGATTTCTGAATGTGCTTGAGTGAGTATAAAGGACTTCTTTCTAGAGAGGGCATTTGCACTACTTGACTAGCATATGACTATGCCAGTTACTGTGGAAGGTTGATGCTCCTTAGCTTATCATGGTTGGATTTCAAGGTATCTCATTATGTTCCTATTTGCTAAATAATTTTACAATCCTATTTTGAAAATGGTAGTTAGGTACCTGAATCAGAGAAGTTGATATATATGCCATTAGTCTAGCTGCTACGTATTTCTCTTTGTCTGTGTAGATTGAGACATCGCTTGAGGACAACCAATAATTCTAAGTTGAGGGTGTTGATGTGCTGTCATAATACAACACATTTAGTGACTAAAATAAGGGATTTTGTTAGTTCTCCTACAACATGTAATACAAATGACCAGCTGATGTGCTGTCAAAATACAACACATTTGGTGCCAGAAACATGGGATTTTTTGAGTCCTTAAAGCGACTTTTTAGTGTTTTGATATGTTTTTGTGTTAATTTTGCAGAAAAGTTTAGTTGGCATGATTTTGAAGAAACGTTGCAGATTTTGCTAAAGCATAGGCCATATGAGCCTACCTACAAGTCATAGGTTGTGTCGTTGCAGGAATCAAAGACAAAAAATCAAAAATTTGCCAAGTGAAGGTCACTCCTATGAGTCTAGCCTATGAGTCATACGACACTCTACGACTTGTAAAGGTGGACTCGTAGCAAGAATCAGAGAGCCAAAATGTTGGACCAAAAAACTGAAGACCAAGACTACGAGATCAACATACGAGTCATAGCCCAAGCAACGACTTGTACCAATGGGTCACAATAGTTTAGTCTAAGATGCCAAGATCCTGATACGAGGCCCCGACTATGACTCTTATGTTCCCCTACGAGTCGTAACTGCAAAACTTATCAGCTTCCAACTATTTTTTCTATGGAAATTTTAGGGTTATTTTGTACACACTATATATAGTTTAAGTTAGGTTATTTTGAAGAGGGCGACCAGAGACACTACTCCAAGATATTTTTGAAGCTTTTCTTAGGTTTTAGAGTAGTTTATTTGTTCTTTCTTGAAAAACTCATTTTGGAAAATTGCAAGTCTTGCTTTGTACGCATTATTGATTAATCAAGCTGGTAGGTCTGCAACTTGTGGTGCCTATTTCCTTCATTTTTATTGGTGAAACTCTTAACTATGTCTCTTATTTGCATTTTTGTGTGTTTTGCTTTAGCCATAAGTAGCTAAGCACCCATAACTTGGGATTGTGGGAACCATGGGTAGTTACCTTGAAATGACCTAAGTTTTGTGCATATTTATGATTAGGGTTTTGCATGTATTATTTATTTTCCTTCATGATTAATGTTTTTTGGTGGTGGCCAACACCAAACCCTGCCTACTATCCCGATCCCGACAAAGGTAGTGACGAATAGGAAAAAGGGAAGTAGATAACATGATTCAGTTGATGTGTTCCTATCTAATCGACCAAACCTGACCAAGGGGAGGTTGATTGGGATATAGGTAACGGTTAGTTGGTACGCCATGGTTTCCGACCAAGTGTCATGGTGTAATTTGACCTTCACTTTCACAAGAGGGCCGGAAGAACCTAAGTTATCATCCTGCATGCGATTCACTAATTGTAGTTATGTTATCTAGTGTAATTGAGTCAACGAATCATGGGGAACACAATTCTCATGTTGTTCCCAAAATTGAGCATTTTTTCGTATTCTAGTTAGCATTTATTCTATATTATTTTTGAATCACAAAGAAAAAACCCTTTATAGAGATTTTAGTTATAGATACTAGAAATGATTAATACTGAAATCCTGTAGTCAAGCCCTGTATTCCCTATGGATTTGAACCTAACCTTGTTCAAGTTAATTACTGATAGCAACCATTTTCTTATTGGAGCATGACCATCATCACACCAGAGCCCCTCTTGATCATCCTCCCCCTCCACGTGGCTAGTGCAATTATCTCCCAAGCTAGTTGGTGAGTCCTCCATTTCGGGGACTATGTTTATGATCTCATGCTATGTACTAAAACTATCTTCTCTTATGTATGTATTGACTATAAGGGTGAGCCCGGTTGCTTGTCTTGGCCCCCACTAAGAATCTATGTTTTAGAGGTGTTGTTCGACATGTTATGTATTATGCTATGAGCTTTGATTCTCTCTTGACTCTTGATGTTTATGGTATGAAAGTTGTCCCATAGCCCTTCTTATCCCCATTTACTATATCTTATTGACAATTTATTGCTTCCACAACTAAGGATGTGTAATTATGTGCTAAGAGGCTTGCTTGGGGTCCCTTCGGGTTCCCCATGCACCGTGTTACATCTAGGCCCAATGCTTGGGTTGTGACAACCTTGGTATCAAAGCACTAGGTTGTTAATGGTCCTCGTCACCAATAAACCACGTCAATTAGAGTCTTATTCATGGTCATGTTGTGCCCCACAACTTTGAATAAGAGGCTATGAGATATTTTAGGAAATTTTTCCATTCTTCTTACTGTATGTCATGTTATAGAAGTTAAGGTATGTTTTTCCCCTAATAATTGTTCTTTGCTTTGCTAGATCATGCCTAACACAAGAGGAACAACCAGCTCATGGTGAGCTCTGGGATGCTCTCACTTTGCTTGCACAAGTTGTGGCTAATCAAGCCAATCAAGGGTCCCAAGCCCCTCATGTTCTTTCTCCGGCATCTCGGGTGAGAGACTTCATGAGGATAAATCCCACCGAATTCTATGGGTCAAAGGTGGATGTAGACCCTCAAGAGTTTATTGATGAGGTTTATAAGGTTTGGGCTATTATAGGTGTTAGATCGGAAGAGAAGGCAGAGTTGGCAACTTACAACTCAAAGGGGTAGCACAAATATGGTATAATCAATGGAAGGAGGAGAAGGGAATCAATAATATAGTGCTTTGGGAGGAGTTCAAGGTGGCTTTTCTTAATCGGTTCTTCCCTTTTGAGCTTAGAGAAGCTAAATTGGTGGAGTTCATAAACTTTAATCAAGGACCTATGAGTGTGAGAGTATATTCCCTCAAGGTCAACCAACTTTCAAAATTTGCTCCACACTTGGTAGCCGACTCAAAGTCTAGAATGAATAAACTTGTGATGAGGGTATCCGACTTGGTGAGTGAAAAGTGCTAGACCGCTATGTTGATTATTGACATGGATTTGTCTCTTTTAATGACCTATGCCAAAATAAATGGAGGAAGAAAAGTTGAGGAAGAGGAGAAGTAATGAGGCCAAAAGGGCCCATTTTGATGGAAAGTTGCAAGGTGGCCGGTCTCATCAAGGTCAAGGATCTTCTCATGCCCCCTATAAGAGGTTTACCAATGACATCCCAAGGGCCCAAGGTGATGGTAGTGTGGGTCAGATTGATGTGTGTCCGAAGTATAGTAAGGGTCATAGTGGCCCATGTTTGAGGAATACCAGTGCTTGTTATAGTTATGGGGAGATCGGGCATAAGGTAATAGATTGCCCTCAAAATCACAACAAGGGTAAGGATGTTTGTCCTCAAGCCAGGGTGCCAATATGGTTCCTTTAGGGAGAGGTAGTCAACAAGGTAGTGCCCCAAGGCACAATCAATTTTATGCTTTGTATGGAAGGCAAGGGGTTGATGATGTGCCCAAAGTCTCATTGGTATGTTAAAAGTCTTTGAGTTTGATATGTATATATTGATTGATTTGGGTGCCACTCTTTCTTTTACTACCTTCTTTGTTGCTACAAAGTTTCATGTTGAACCCGACTTGTTGTGTGAGTCTTATGAGGTGTCTACTTCTATTACTGCATCTAATGTTGCTAGAAAGGTGTATAGAAATTGTCCCGTTTGTATTTTTCATAAGATTTTGCCTTGTGATCATATTGAGTTAGATATGGTTGATTTTGATATCATTATTGGGATGGATTGGTTGTATGCATACTATGCCTCTATTGATTGTAGAACCGATAGGGTCAAATTCCAATTCCCAAATGAGCCCATTCTTGAGTGGGAGAGTCATGATGTGGTAGTCAAGGGTAGATTCATCTCTTGCATTAAAGCCCGTAAGTTGATCTCTAAAGGGTGTCTTTATCATCTTGTGAGGGTAAGGGATGTTTAGTCCATGGTCATTCCTATAGGGTCGGTTCCAATTGTAAATGAGTTCCTGGAATCTTTCCTAATGACCTTCTGGTGTTCCTCCCAAAAGGGAAATAGATTTTTGTATAGACCTCCTCCGCGATACTCAACCTATTTCTATTCTCCCTTACCGTGTGGCCCTGGTATAGTTAAGGGAGTTGAAGGAGCAATTAAGGGGCTTATTGGAGAAGGGTTTTATTAGGCCTAGCAAATCACTTTGGGGTGCACCAGTGTTGTTTGTGAAGAGGAATGATGGGTCTCTTAGAATGTGTATTGACTACCGACAACTTAATAGGGTCATCATCAAAAATAGGTATCCTCTTCCAAGAATTGATAATTTGTTTGACCAATTGCAAGTGGTTAGCCACTTATCTAAGTTTGATCTTCGATTTGGTTATCATCAAGTGAAGGTGAGGGAGTGTGATATTCCTAAGATGGCCTTTCAGACTACGTATAGGCATTATGAGTTTATTGTGATGTCCTTTGGGTTGACCAATGCACCAGCTATCTTTATGGATCTTATGATTAGGGTTTTCAAACCCTAAATTGATTCATTTGTTATGGTCTTATTGATGATATTTTGATCTATTCATATAGTGAGAAGGAGCATATGGGTCATTTGAAGGTAGTGCTACAAAGATTGAGGGAGGAGAAATTGTATGCCGAGTATGAGAATTGTGATTTTTTGTTGAAATAGGTTGTCTTCATAGGTTATGTGGTATTGGGGGACGGTATTAAGGTGGATCCTAAAAAGATGGATGTGATTAGAAATTGGCCTAAACCATTGACCCCGTCGAATATTAGGAGCGTCTTGGGCCTAGTAGATGGTATTAATGTGGATCCTAAAAAGATGGATGTGATTAGAAATTGGCCTAGACCATTGACCCCATCGAATATCAGGAGCTTCTTAGGTTTAGCGAGTTACTATAAGAGGTTTGTGAATGGGTTCTCTTCTATTGCTTCTCCTATGACCAAGTTGACCCAAAAGAAAGCCAAATTTGTGTTTACCAATGAGTGTGAAAAGAGTTTTCAAACATTGAAAGATAAGCTTGTATCCACTCCTATATTGTCACTACCAGAAGGGCTAGAAGAATTGTTTGTGTATAATGATGCTTCTAGAGTTAGATTGGGTTGTGTGTTGATGCAAAATGGTAAGGTGATTGCTTATGTATCTAGACAACTCAAAGTACATGAAAAGAACTATCCTACTCATGATCTTGAAATAGTCGCAGTGGTATTTGCACTAAAGATATGGCGTCATTATTTGTATAGGATGCAGGTTGATGTGTTCGCTAATCATAAGAGTCTCCAATAGGTCTTCACTCAAAAATATCTCAACTTGAGGCAAAGAACGTGGTTAGAACTTCTTAAGGATTATGATAGTTATGTGCACTATCATCCTGGAAAGGCTAATGTGGTGGCGGATGCTTTGAGTAGGGTGACAATGGGTAGCCTAGCTCATATAGAGGATGTTGGCAAAAGGGTGGCTAGGGAGGTCTACCAGTTGGCTAGATTGAGGGTTAGGTTGGAAGATTTTGACAATGGGGACATTGTTGTTGTTGATGGTTCTAAATCTTCATTGGTGGAAGAGGTAAAAGCTAAGCAAGATCTTGACCCCTCTTTGTTGGTATTGAAGGCATTGGTAAAAGATGGTAAGGTGGAGGTTTTCTCCCAAGGGGGAGATGATGTTCTTAGATACTAAGGTAGGTTATGTATGCCTTGTGTTGATGGCTTGAGAGAAAAGATTCTTGATGAGGCTCCTGGTTCTTCTTACTGTATTCACCCCGAGTATACTATGATGTATAGAGATTTGAGAAAGGTGTATTTATGGGGAGGCAAGAAGAGAGACATTGCTAAATTTGTATCCGGTTGTCATATTTGCCAACAAGTCAAAGCCGATCATCAAAGGCCGGATGGCCTAGCCCAAGACATAGAGATTCCTACATGGAAGTGGGAAGAGATTAGAATGGATTTTGTTGTTGGGTTGCCCAAGACTAGAAAGGATTTTGATTCCATTTTGGTTGTGGTCGATAGGATGAAAAAATTGGTTCACTTTCTACCGGCTAAGACCACATGTGAGGCTGAAGATTATAATAGGTTGTACATTCATGACTTGGTGAGGTTGCATGGGGTTCCTTTTTCTATCATATCGGATCATGGTGCTCAATTTACTTCACATATTTGGAGGTCCTTCCAAAGGGATCTTGGTAAAAGAGTTAAACTTCATATGACCTTTCACCCTCAAACGGATGACCAAGCCAAAAGAACTATCCAAACACTTCTGGATATGCTTAGGGCTTATGTATTAGAGCTTAAGGGTAGTTGGAATGATCATCTTCCGTAGCATCGGTATGGCCCCTTTTGAGGCTCTCTATGGTAGACATTGTAGGTCACAAGTTCGGTGGTTTGAGGTTCGAGAGATGGCTTTGTTGGGACCAGATTTTGTTATGGAGGCTCTTAAGAAGGTTAGGATGATTAGAGAAAGGTTGAAGACGGCCCACAGTCGCCAAAAGTCCTATGCTAATGTAAGGAGAAGGGACCTTGAATTCAAAGTTAGTGATTGGGTTTACTTGAAGGTTTCACCCATGAAGGGTTGGTTCATTTTGGTAAGAAGGGTAAGTTAAGTCCTAAATATGTGGTACCTTATATGATGATGAGGAGGATTGGTAAGGTGGCCTTTGAGTTGGAACTACCTAGTGAAATGGAATTGGTTCATTTGGTCTTCCATGTGTCTTTGTTAAGGAAGTGTGTAGGTGACCCTAATGCTATTATGCCTCTTGATGTTGTGGGGGTAGTTGAAGGCAACTTGATATATGAAGAGGTTCCAGTAGAGATCTTAGATAGATAAGTGAAGAGGTTGAGGAACAAGGATGTTGCTTCCGTTAAGGTCCATTGAAGGAATCAACAAATCAAAAGTGCTACATGGGAGGCCGAAGCAGACATGCAAAAATGATATCTTTATCTATTACATCCTAGTCAAGCCTAAGGTACTAATTCTAAGTCTTCTTTGTGATTTCATGTCTCATGTTCCAGGCCCTAATCTGCAAAAATGATATCCTTATATCTTCCATCCTACTCAACTCTAAGGTACTAATTCTAACTCTTCTATGTGATTTCATGTCTCATGTTCCAGGCCCTAAGTCATTTGCATGCATTCATGTTTATATTGACAAAGTTCATGGTGATTTTACACTTATGTTGAGATTTTGAAAAATGGCATTTTAAGTGTACTGTTGCATTCTTGTTAGGGATGACATCTTCATGATTACTCTATATATCTCAAAATTCATGTGTGATATCAAAAATCTGACTTCATATTCTTGACAGGGGGAATATTGAGTGGAAAATGGGCATAACCTCGATTTTAGAGCAATCGTAGAAAAATTTAATTTTTCTAAGTTTGCGCAAAATAGTGATGGTGTGCGATGGTTCCGCAACCCGAACCCATCACAGACCAGTGTATTTTGGCTGCCAATTTTTCCAAATGCGGCCTAAGGCCTTGGGGTCTTGGGCCTAAGCCTTCCTATGCATAAAAACATCTATACTTAGTCATTTATCAACCCCATATCATTCAAGACATTCCCCAATACTCACCCAAGCACTTAGACTAATATTTCACTCCAAATTTCAAGACCCAATACTCATTCGGATCTAAGGATTTCACTCAAGCTTCAATTCTCCATCTCCAATCTTCATCAAGTTATTCTCCAAAGTCAAGGTATATGGGTTTCAACCATTGGGTCCTTTCACTCATGGTTCCCAAGCTTCCATTTCATCTAATTTATATGCTTTTAATTTAATTTTACATATGGGTCTATTATTATGAATTTGACTATGAACTATGTTGGGGTTTTGTAAAAGTGTGACTGTTTTAGCCTGTTTGAGCTATGAATCTTGGATCTAACTTGAGATTTGATGAAGGGTTTTGATGTATATTATATGATAGTATTACCAAGTATTGGCGGGATGATTTACTTCAATATTTCTTGTATGATTTTACTCTTTAATTGCATGGTAATACACTAGCAATACATACCCACCAAGTGTTCGATAAAATGTCTGGATTATGATTCTTGAGTTGTTGAAGGCTTAATGTTTGGCATATGAGATATATGACTTTATGATCATAAATGTATGTTATATATATGTTAATTTCATGATGAACATCCATAGTATTGTGAGTTGACCAAGCTTAGCTCAGGGGTTATAGGCCCGGTAACCATATCGAGGGGTTGGTACCTTGGTTGCCTAGTATCGGGGGTAGCAGGCTTGTATAACCACATTGAGGGATTGGTACCTCATTAACCATATCGAGGGGTTTGTACCTTGGTTAGGTAGTACGGGGGGTAGTAGGCCCTTAGGCCCTAGGCTTAGGTCGTGACAGTTGCCTAATACAGGGAATAGTAGGCTCATATAACCACATTGAGGGGTTGGTACCTTGGTTGCCTAGTACGGGTAGTAGGCCTGTATAACCATATTGAGGGGTTGGTACCTCATTCGCCTCTCCAAGGGGGTGGTAGGCCTTGGATATTCTATATTGATGGTCACTTGGTACACATGTATTTTTTTCTATATAAGTTTGGGTTACTTCAAGCATCCTTCATTGGTGCCATATTATTACTACGCTATCCATTGCCTATGATATATTTTTCCTATGTTGCCTATCTGCTATTGCATTGCATCCTACATACTTAGTATATTCAAACGTACTAACACATACTCTATGACTACATGATGTTACCATGTAGGAATCGGAGCCCCACTTGATCATCCTCCTCCTCTACGTGGCTAGTACAATTGTCTCTCAAGCTAGTTGGTGAGTCCTCCATTCCGGGGACTATATTTATGATCTCATTCTATGTACTAAAACTATCTTCTGTTATAGATGTATTGACTATTAGGGTGATCCCGGTTTCTTGTCTTGCCCCCGTAAGTATCTAAGTTTTAGAGCTGTTGTTGGACATGTGATGTATTATGCTATGAGCTTTGACTCTCTATTCCCTTTTGATGTTTATGTTATGAAAGTTGTCCCTTAGTCCCGCTTATCCCTATTTAGTATTTCTTGCTGAAATTTTATTGCTTTTGAGACCAAGAATGTGTAATGATGTGCTAAGAGGCTTGCTTGGGGTTCCTTCGGGTTCCCCATGCACCGTGTCATGTGTAGACCCTTGGTTTGGGTCATGACAATGAACCCACTAGAGATTAATGCGTCTAAGGTAGATGAGGACCCTCAAGAGTTCATTGAGGTGTAAACAGTGTTGGCTATCATGGGTGTGAGGTCAGAAGAGAAGGTGGAATTGCTGGCCTACCAACTCAAGGGGGTGGCCCAAATATGGTACACTTAATGGAAGGAGGAGAAGGGGAATAACAATGTTGTTTTATAAGAGGAGTTTAAGGCGGTTTTCCTCAACTGGTTCTTTCCTCTTGAAATTAGGAGGCCAAATTGATGGAGTTTATGAATTTGAAGTAAGGGTATATGAGTGTGAGGGACTATGTTCTCAAGTTCAACCAACTCTCAAAATATGCTCTACACTTGGTTGCCGACTTGAGGTCTAGAATTAATAAGTTTGTGATGGGTGTATCCGATTTGGTGAGTGAAGAATGTTGTACCACTATGTTGATTAATGACATGGATTTTTCCTGCTTGATGACTTATCTTGAACAATTGGAGGGAGAGAAATTGAGGAATAGAAGGGGTCAAGAGGCCAAGAGGGCCTGTTTTGATAGTAAGTTCCAAAGTCACAAGGGTGGCTGGTTTTACGAAGGCCAAGGGTCTTCTCATGCTCCTAGTGGGAGATTTGCCAATGACAACCCACTACCCCAAGTATGGTAGGGTCATGGTGGCCCATGCTTGAGGGATACCAATGCTTGTTTTGTTTGTGGGGAAGTAGGCCACAAGATGATTGATTTTCTACGAAATCGCAACAAGCATAAGGATGTTCGTCCTCAAGGTTGAGGTGCTAACACGGTTCCTTTGGGTACGAAAGGCTAACAAGATGGTGCCCCAAGACATAATCTATTTCATGCTCTCTATGGGAGGCAAGGGGTTGATGAGGTGCCTGATATAATCACCGATAAGTTAAAAGTCTTTGATTTTGATGTGTATGCATTGATTGATTCGGGTGCCACTCTTTCTTTTGTTACTCCTCTTATTGCCAAAAAGTTTCATGTTGACCCTGAATTGTTGTGTGAGTCTTATGAAGTGACAACTCCCATTGGTACATCTGTTGTTGCTAAAAAGATCTATAGAAATTGTTCCGTTTATATCTTGTATAAAATATTGCCTTATGATCTTGTTGAGTTGGATATGGTTGATTTTGATGTCATTCTTGGGAATAATTGGTTGCATGCACATTATGCCTCTATTGATTGTAGAACCCGTAGGGTCAAGTTCCAATTCCCAAATGAACCCGTCCTTGAGTGGGAGAGTCATGATGTAGTGGTCAAGGGTAGGTTTAACTTTTGCATTAAAGCCCAAAAGGTGATCTCTAAGGGATGTCTCTATCATCTTGTGAGGGTTAGAGATGTTGAGTCCAAAGTCCTTCCTGTAGAGTCAGTCTCGGTGGTAAATGAGTTCCTTGATGTCTTTGCAAGTGACCTTCTCGGTGTTCCTTCGAAAGGGAATTAGACTTTGGTATAGACCTCCTTCTCGATACTCAACCCATTTTTATTCTCCCTTACCGTATGGCCCCAGCAGAGTTAAAGGACTTGAAAGAGAATTTGAGGGACTTATTGGAGAAGGGTTTTATTAGGCCTAGGTAATCACTGTGGGGTGCACTGGTGTTGTTTGTGAAGAAGAAGGATGGGTCTCTTAGAATGTGTATTGACTACCAGTAACTTAATAGGGTTACCATCAAGAATAAGTACCCTCTCCCAAGGATTGATGACTTATTTGACCATCTTCAAGGGGATAGTTACTTCTCTAAGATTTCGGTTCGGGTATCATCAAGTTACGGAAGCCTAAAGTACTAAATCTAAGTCTCTATTGATTTCAAGTCTTATGTTTTAGACCCTATGTCATTTGCATGCAGTGATGTTTGTATTGACAAAGTTCATGGTGATTTTAACAGTTATGTTGAAATTTTTGAAAATGATGTTTAAATGTATTGTTGCATTCTTGTTGGGGCTGATTTTTTCATTATTACTCTTCTTATGTGCATTCTTTGTGGTTATGTCTTTTGGGTTGACCAATGCACCAACTATCTTCATGGATCCTATGAATAGGGTCTTTAAACCCTACCTTAATTTGTTTGTGGTGATTTTTATTGATGATAATTTGATCTATTCTTATAGTGAGGAGGAGCATGTGGCTCATTTAAGGGTAGTTTTACAAAGATTGAGAAAGAGAAGTTGTATGCTAAATATGTGAAGTATGAATTTTGGTTGAAAGAGGTTACCTTACTAGGTCATGTGGTATCGGGGGATGGTATTAAGGTGGACCCTAAAAAATGGATGTGATTAGAAATTGACCTAAACCTTTGACCCCATTCGACATTAGAAGCTTCTTGGGCTTAGCGGATTACTACTGGAGGTTTGTGAATGGGTTCTCTTCTATTGCCTCTCCCATGACTAAGTTGACTCAAAAGAATTCTAAGTTTGTGTGGACCGATGAGTGTGAAAGGAGTTTCCAAACCTTGTAGTATAATCTTGTCTCTACTCCCATCTTGAAGGGTTGGAAGTGTTTGTTTTGTATTATGATTCCTTCCAGGGTGGTTTGGGTTGTGTTTTGATGCAAAATGGTAATGTGATAGTCTATGCTTCTAGGCAACTCAAAGTGCATGAAAAGAAATATCCTACTTATGATCTTGAATTGGCCGTCGTGGTTTTTTCCTTGAAAATTTGGAAACATTATTTGTATGGGGTGCATGTTAATGTGTTCACTGATCATAAGAGTCTCCAATATGTCTTAACTAAAAAAGATCTTAACTTGAGACAACGAAGGTTGTTAGAGCTTTGTAAGGATTATGATATGAGTGTGCATTATCATCCCGGTAAGGTTAATGTTATGGCGGATGCTTTGAATAGGGTGTCTATGGGTAGCCTAGCTCATATTGATGGTGAGGGCAAAGAGATGGCTCGGGAGGTCTATCGGTTGGCTAGATTGGGCATTAGGTTAGAAGAGGTTGATAATGGTGGCATTGTGGTTGTTGATGGTTCAAAATCTTCCTTGGTTGATGAAGTAAGAGCAAAGCAAGATTTTGATCCCTCCTTGTTAGAACTGAAGGCCTTGGTGAAAGAGGGAAAGGTGGAGGTTTTCTCCCAAGGGGGAGATGGTGCCCTTAGGTATCAAGGTAGGTTGTCTGTGCCTTGTGTTGGGGATTTGAGAAAGAAGATTGTTGATGAGGCTCATAATTCTTCCTATTCTATCCACTAGGGTTGTGGTTGATAGGATGACAAAGTCGGCTCTTTTTCTACCGGTTAACTACTTATAGTGCCAAAGCTTATGCTAAGTTGTACATTCATGGGTTGGTTAGATTGTATGGGGTGCCCTTGTCTATCATATTGGATCATGGTGGTCAATTCACTTTACACTTTTGGAGGTCCTTCCAAAGGGGTCTTGGGACCAAGGTAAAACTTAGTATGACATTTCACTCTCAAACTGATGGCCAAGCCAAAAGAACTATCTAAACACTTGAGAATATTCTTAAGGATTGTATTTTGGAGTTTAAGGGTAGTTGGGATGCTCATCTTCCATTGATTGAATTTGCTTATAATAATAGCTATTATTCTAGCATTGGCATGGCTCCTTTTGAGGCCCTATATGGTAGACATTGTAGATCTCCTGTTAGGTGGTTTGAAGTGGGAGAAATGGCTTTGTTATGTCCGGATCTGGTTATGGAGGCTATGGAGAAGGTTGATTAGAGAAAGGTTGAGAAAAGCCCAAAGTCATCAAAAGTCCTATGTCGATGTGAAGAGAAGGGAGCTTGAATTTAAAGTTATTGATTGGGTCTATTTGAAGGTGTCACCCATGAAGGTTGTGGTTCATTTTGGTGAGAAGGGTAAATTAAGTCCAAGATTTGTGGGTTCTTATAAGGTGTTGAGGATGATTGGTAAGGTGGTCTATGAGTTGTAGTTGCCTAGTGAAATGGACTTGGTTCATCTCGTATTTCATGTATCCATGTTGAGGAAATATGTGGTTGATCCAAATGCTATTGTTCCATTAGATATGGTGGGTGTTATTGAAGATAACTTGACTTATGAAGAAGTTCTAGTAGAGAAATTGGATAGACAAGTGAAGAGGTAAGGAACAAGGATGTTGCTTCCGTTAAGGTCCTTTGAGGGAATCAACAAGTCAAAAGTGCTACAAGGGAGGCCAAAGCGGACATGCAAAAGTGATATACCTATCTCTTCCATTCTACTCAAGCCTAAAGTACTAAATCTAAGTCTCTATTGATTTCAAGTCTTATGTTTTAGACCCTATGTCATTTGCATGCAGTGATGTTTGTATTGACAAAGTTCATGGTGATTTTAACAGTTATGTTGAAATTTTTGAAAATGATGTTTAAATGTATTGTTGCATTGTTGTTGGGGCTGATTTTTTCATTATTACTCTTCTTATGTGCATTACTTTGACATTCCGGGATGAATATTCCCAAGAGGGAGATATTGAAATGACCAGAAAAAGTGATCAAAAATGTGCCTCAAAAGTGCTTGGAATCGTAATTTCCATATATCTCAAAATTCGTATGTGATATCAAAAATCATACTTCATATTCTTGATCAGGAGGCAAAATTGAGAGGGGAATAGGTCTAACCTCAATTTTAGAGCAACCGTATCAAAATTTAAAAATCTATAATTTTGCTTATCCAGTGTCTGTCCACGATAGTACCGCGATGCACCTCCATTGCGAACCAGTGTTATATTTGCACAGTTTTTCTGTTCGGTCCAAGGATTTTGGGTCTTGGGCCTAAGTCTTTCCATGCATGAATATACCTATACTTGGCTATATTTTACCTTTATATCATACAAGACATTTCCCAATACTCTCTCAAACACATAGAAAAATATTTCACCCCAAACTTCAAGCCCTAAAACTCTTTCAGCTCTTGAGGATTTCATTCAAGCTTCAAGTCTTCATTTTCAATCTTCATCAAGGATCCTTCAAAGTCAAGGTATGTGGATTTCAGCCATTGATCCTTTCACCCATGGTTCCTAACCTTTCTTTTTACCTAAATTACATGTTTCTAAGTTGATTTTACTTATGGGTCTTCTATTATGAATCT